>MU689471.1:33641-101432 GCA_026770625.1 Nicotiana glauca | reverse complement strand
TTAATACTTGGGTTTTATTTGCAACGTCCGCAGAATCCTATTTAGAGGATATACTTTGGGCGTGATCAGTTACCATTGCTAGCCTGGTGTGAATTTTGTCCCCTTGGCTTGGAAACACTATCATACCCAGAAAGCAGATGATGAATACAAAAAACCCTACGATGAGTCCAACCAAGGATGTGATGGAAAATTCATCATGAAACATACGGTAAAATTTATTGTGTCCGTATCGTTCATAGAGGAAGTCAAAGGGTATGTAGAACTTCTCCGGGCACTCGAAGTCATCATTCTTTCTCAGACCTATCATCTTTAGAAAAGTATTGTGGTTTTCTGGTACTAGTAAACCCGGACTATCCCATGGTAATCCAGCGAATCCTCCTATTTCTTCCAAAAGAGGAGTCATTTGTATATTTCCAAAACGAAACACAGCTTTCTCCATCCCAGAACATAGTAGCAGCCTCGATCAGCATGTTGTTTGGTTGGAGGTCCAATAAGGAAGGTAAGTTTCCAAGAACCCTTTTCACATGGTTTTTATCGCTTGGTGAAAGGTTTTCCTACCAATCCAATAATAGCGGTGGTATATTTCGGACCATGTCGAACCTGGGGACTTCGTGCCTCATTTTCTGCAAAATAAACAGAGTTAGGCCCTTGCCCCCTACTTACACATTAACGATTAGCATGTCGGCATTTATCTCTCCAAATAATGCACATATCATGGTTGCGCCCATTGGGATTATAGAAACCCCGGTGAACTTTGGACAAGGTTTTCCTTAGAGGGTTATTATGTGGATGGCATATTAACCTAGGCTAGGTTTGGTTATGATGCATCTACAGTCATTATAAGATTAAGGTTTCTATAGAAGTATAGACTGGTACCCTCAAGTGGACAACTTGAGAGGGAAAGGCACGAAATTGTCGACTGCACCGCTGATCGACTAGTTTTATCGCAAATAAGCCTTTCTAAATTTAAAGGGTGAATTTAGGAAGAGTGCATACACTCATCAAGCGCCGCTATGGTATTAGTACGCATGAGTGGAATATGATGTTGACCATGTATTATGCAAGAAATAACACATTGTCAAGTATTTTCACATGTTTGAAAATAAGTGCAGTACTGAGTAAAGACAGAAAGGAAAGAGAAACAGAGAAAAAGTTAGTTCGTGAAATGAAGGAATTAATAAAATAAATAAAGGGGTAAATATTGGGGGAGACATGACATGGCAAAGTCGGACACATGATTAGGAAATAAGTGGAAACACACGAAGAATTGCATGTGAATTCATATAAAGAGAAAATAGAGAAAAGGATGTGCATGTAGCAAATAAGATCAAAATAACAAACATAAGCTTATCGAAAGACTAATTCATGCAAATCAAGTTCATAATGCTAAGAGCCTAAGGATATTCCCAGCAGAGTTACCATGCTGTCTCGCCCTCTTTTTCTCGCGAAATCGGGGTTCGACATTTCTAGGACAACTCCTTTTTGAGAGGGTAAGGAATTGGAATTGAAAGAGTCACCACCTAACGGATTAAGGAGCATTAAGGCACCTATTTGCACATAACTCTGTTACCAATTTACATCACCAAAGATCGGGTAAGGGCTCAAAATTACCATATAGGGAAGGTGTTAGGCAGCCCCCAAAGTCCATAACGGTGGGTCCCAGATGAACTTAATTTATGAATTAGTCTAAAGAAGTGAGAGGATTATTTAACAGGGATAGGGGTCCTAAGTTTCTTAGCCTAAAGGATCACTCGGTGCAACATAAATAATACTTCGCAACTCTCTCGAGTTGGGGGTGTTACACATATTATTCAGCTGGCACAAACTATCATCTCCTGCTACCCGATTACTATCTTTGAGTTTTTACTTAAATCGCTCTAATCAACTCTAACTCGTACCCTATGCGTGCACTACCCGCCCTTACCTATGGTCCTGGAGGTATTAGGACCTCTATTTAGGATAGTTCTAGACTAAACCTAGGTTGCTCAAAAATGTGAAAGACTAGGCGACAAACAAAACATGTTAGGACTTGTAAATATGAAGCAAATAGGGGCTCACGTTAACCTCCGCACATAAACAGCAAATGCACGCAATCAATTAATAATATTTATCGACCTTAAAATCCTATTGGCAGGATATCTATATGAGAAAATAGGCGAGCAGTATTATGTAGAAGCAACTTCATTAAGGCTGGTATTAGTACCTATTATTTGCCTACTCATTTTAATGAATATCATCTCGAAACTTCAAGCCATAATGAATCATAGTTACAAATCCAGAACTGTTATTAAGTTCTATAAGCATATTGTCTAAGTGATGACAGTGACGATTATGTTCAGAACCGATTGATAGAATCATATAGGTATGATTTCTAATATCGAACTGATTTAAATCTTATAGGCATGATATCTACTACTGAATTGATTTAAATCCTATAGGCATAATATCTATTTCTGAATTGATTTAAATCCTATAGGCATGATTTCTAGATTTGAAATCAGTCTTAGTCCTATAGACATGGTATCCATTGAGTAGTGATACGGGCAGAAATTGTGCAAATTGCCAGAAAATCTATCGAATCAAACAACAAGGTCCTATAGGCATGATTGCTAATGCACATTTGTTGGATTGATAGATCCTATGAGCAGGATTTCTAATATGCATTTTAATGCCAACCCTATAGGCAGAACTTCTAATATGCAAACACAGAATTAACACCATCAATAAAAATCCTATAGGCAGGATTTCTAAGCACAATATAGAACTTAAATAGTTTTTACCAAATGAACACAATTGACAGCATAACTAAATCCTATAGGCAGAATTTCTACCAAGTTTACCAAAAGGAATTAAGAAAACCCCTCAGCTTTACTAAATATCCCCAAATCTGTTATTACAAAGTTAATACAGACCAGAATAGCAAATGAATTACATAATAGTAATAAGACACTATAGGGAGCCTTCATTAGGCCCAAATAAACATGGGAACCAGGCTTTCCAACCATAACAACTTTGAGGCACAACATAGTGATTCAACGATAGCACATTAGAACCAAGTTTCTAGTGTGTCAAAATTCCCAAGGGCCTCAGGGACCCAAGGCAATGCTCGCACCATAATACATTCAGAAGATAGCTCATAAGATATTGGAAAAACCAATCTCCGATGTGTTAGAGTTCACAGGTGTCTCATGTGGACCATGAGTAGTGCTCACACTGGAGTGGTTGAGAACCTAAGGGACTAAGAGTGGAGGTTTTAAAATCAGTACATAAAAGAGGTTGGGGCGGGTTTTAAAACAGTTTGATTTAAGAAGAAACAAAGTTTAGAACACATAGTTGCAGGCAGAACTGCACCAAACAAGGTTATGCTCAAACACAAAGTTCAAGTAAGTTAAAAGTCTGGTTAAGCTAAATATTCATGCTAGTACCTAGAACAATCACAGAAGCAATCAGGAAAAACAGTTAAGTTAGCTAGACAAATGAATTAAGTAACCATAAGAAAATCTGTAGAGTTAGGATTAATGAAACAATTTCATGCTAACAGTATTATAGGGATACTAAGTTCAGAACTAGTATAAGATTAACAAATAGTGCATGAAACAAATTTAGACACTAGGCTAACTTATAAGAAGGTTCATATTATTCAAAAATAGCTTAATCCTAAGTTAACAGTGTCACTCATAGGACTAGATGAGATCATAGAATCACATAAAAACGACAGAATCATACTTGGAATTAAAACATGCTAATCGAGTAAAGCATAGAGAATGAAAATACAAAGGGTTAGGGCATACCAGTTAAGTAAGAATGCAAGTAAATATGCTACAGCAGTTAGGATCCAGAATAACTTGGCCTTGGCTTTCAGCTGACCAAAACCAGAGACAATTAGCGCAAAATCAGAATAAGAGAGCTTAAGTTTTTTGAGAGTATGAGAGTTTGAGTATGTCCTAAAGGGAAGAGGGGAAAGGGTTTAAATAGTGTTCAATTAAGTAGACAAATAAAAGAATAAATTAAATATACATAAATAAGGAATGAAAATAATTTTAGAATCAATTTGAAGTCAAGTTCAATCAATTAGCAGGATATAACAACGTGTAATCAAGCATGTACTACTTAGACTAAGGTAGGTATTATACAGAATCAATCAACAGTCAAGTGCCAGATCAACTAAGGTAAGGAAATAATGAGAACAGGGTAAATCGAGCAAAATAAGCAAACATCAGTACCATAAAAGAAAGGAAAGATTAAAATCTCAGTAAAAATTTCAAAACCCTAATTTTGGGTAAACCATAAAATCAACGGAGTAAATAAGGTAGATAAGAGAATATTCAAAAGGCAAACATACAATCAGCACAATATCAAATAATGAACCTAGACAGGAGTTTTAAAAGATAGCAGATTCAACTAAGATCTGAAAAACTTTAATTTTAAGTAAACACAAATTGATAGAGCAATAAAGGCAAATGATCGCTTGTTTTAATAAAAGAACATAGACAGAGGGTTATTAAAGAAAATATAAGATTTGAACCAAATCTGGTTGTTAAAACCCTATTTTAGGTAAGTAAAGATTTAACGAATAATAGGCAGATTTATGAGTAACAAAGTGAATATAGACGAAAAATAACATTAAAACAAACTAAAGTTGAACCAAATCTGGTTCGAATCAAGGATCTGAAAACCCTAACTTCAGGTTAGGTACGAATCGGTGGAAGATATGAAAATATTCATACTCATATAAGAAAGATAATGAATATAGATGGAAACAACATTAAGTTGAAGACTTGAACCAACCTTGGTTCGATCTCCATAGAATATATTTTTCATTTGAGGCAAGCAAGTTAAGTAACACCAAAAATGAGTGGCCGGTAAAGAAAGGGTGCCGGATAAGTTAGGGAATCACCAAATGATTCTATTTCTGGGTAGAAATCAAGGGGGAAATAGGAGTGTGGCGCTTGGGTTTCAGAAGAGAAAGGGGAAGGAGACAAGAGCATTTGAGGGCGGCGGGTAGGTGCAAAAATTGGTTAGGGTTAGAGGGATTGGTATAATTAAAAGGGGTTGGGGTGTTGGGAGCCGTTGATCTTCTGAGATCAATGGTTGGGATTTTAAAGAGGGAATTGGCTCAGGGTTTTAAACGAATATGGGTCTGGGTTTGAACGGGTATAGGTATTGGATATAGGGGTATCGGGTTAGGTGGCTGGGGTAATGGATAGTGGGCTAGGTCCGAAATTAATTAAGAAAAAGGCTAGATTTTAAATACTCAATTAAATGAGTAAAATAATTTATAAAAATAATTAATAAATAATAAAAATATTATTTGTATATGAAAATGATTTAAAACGATTACTTAACTTTATAATAATTAAAAAATTATTTTTCTATATGAATAATATAATTATGCATATATATGGGTTTTTATTGCAAAATATGCAATTTTAGCCTAAGGATGCAAAAATAAATATAAAAATATTTAAAGCTTAATATGGATATAAATGATGAAAAATTAGATAATAAATTATTATAAAATATTTATGATGTAATTAAAAATTATTTAAAAAAATGTAGGAATAAATTGATTAGAAGCTTTTAAAAATTATAGAAAATTATGAAAAAATACTTAGTGATGCTCATGCACTATTTTGAAGGTATATATACATATTTGATATTTGTGAGGAAAAAATTCGGTATCAACATTCATCTCATTCGGGGCAGTTGTATTTATTTCAAACTCTATATGTAGAACTTATAGAAGCTCGTGTACTTGTGACTCCAGATCCGGGTGTAACGACCCGACTGGTCGTTTCACTTTTTAGAATTCCATTCACATAAATAAAACTTCCCGTGCTTGCCTTAAATAATTTATGACCTGCGGGGATGGTTGGTTCGGAATTTGGAGGATTTGGGTTGAAATAAGCACACTTGATTCTTTAAGATTTTCTTAAAAGGCTAAGTTTGACTTTAGTCAAAAATTTTAGTAGACAGACCCGGACTCGTGATTTGACAGTCTCAGAGGGTCCGTAGGAAAATATGGGACCTGGGCATATGCCCGGAATCGAATTCCGAGGTCCTTAGACCGAGTAATGAATTTTGGTTGAAAATTGTTAAACTGGAAATTCCAAGGAGTTAATGCAATCGAATAATGCTTGATCATGTTGGTTTCGAGCTCGTATGTTGGTTCCAGAGCCTGGTATAGGTCCAATATAACATTTAAGACTTGCCCGCAAAATTTGGTGTCAATCTGAGTAGTTTAAGTACGTTTCGGCACGTTAGAAGTGAATTGAAGAGCTTGAAGTTCATAAGTTTGATTCAATTGGTTTTAGGGGGTGATTCTTATATTTACGTTGTTTCGGGCATTCCGAGGGTTTGAGCGAGTCTGTTTTATAATTTCAAACTTGTCGGTATATCCAGACGGGGTCCGGGAGCCCCGAGCGTCAATCGAGCGAGGCTCGAATGAAGTTGAACATTTTGCGAAGGAGCTGAAGCTCCCACCTATCTGTCATAACCGCACCTGCGGTTGGTCATCCGCACATGCAATACCGCATAAACGGTTTTCCTCTCGCAGATGCAGCCAAGCCAGACCTGGCCCAAAGCTGCAGAAGCGACTATTTTTCCACAAAAGTGGAGTCGCAGAAGCGGCTTGCATATTGCAGATGCAGCCCAACGGCCCAATCGAGATTCCGCAGAAACGAGTGCTTTTTCGCTGATGCGGTGGGCGCAGATGCAGCCCAGGACCGCAGATGCGGAAACTACTGAAGCGGTGAGCTCATTTAATACGGGCTCGGGGCCATTTTCGCCCACTTTTCACTCATTTATTGGGCGATTTTAGAGCTCTTGAGAGAAGATTTTCACCTAGCATCTTGAGGTAAGTTCATACTCCTTATTTCTATGTTTAATACTTGAGTTTTGGGTAGATTAACATGCAAAGATTAGGAAAAATCAAGGGATTAGAGCAAAACCTAGGGTTTTGATAAAACTTAGATTTCACCACGAAATTTGTTATGAAATGAAGTAAAAATCACATATTATTGATCCCTAGGCTATAGAGAACAACCTTCTTCGAAAAATTTCGGAATCTAGGCACATGGGCCCGAGGTCGGATTTTAGGAAACTTGTGTTTAAGGCCGGGAAATTACTTTAGTAATTAAAGTGCGAACTCTTGAGCTTGTATTGACTAGTTCCTACATCGTTTAATTAGTTTTGGACTGTTTGGATCCAAATTGAGGGTTTGAGCACGTTCTTGGTATTGGAAGCACGTTTTGGAGCAAGGTGAGTCTCCTTTCTAACCTTGTAAAAGGGAATTGACCCCATAAGTAAGTTATTTAAATCATGTGTGCTAATTGTGGGGGCTACGTACGCACGTGGTGATGAGAGTCCGTGCGTAGCTACTGTTATATTAATTGTCCAGGTAGTTTAGGATCCTTATCATGGTATGTTTGTAAATATCTATATCCTTTCATGTTAATGAGATCACTTAGGACTTGTTAGGAGTTGGAAGAATGTATAAAGGCGCGTGTACTCACTTGATAACTTGTGTGAATTTATTTGACTATGATTGTGCCTTATGTGCCCTCTTGATGATGATTTATATTTATGGATCGGGCCGATCGCCTCGGTAGAAATAGATGCATTTACGGTTCGCGCCATTCGACCCTCTTGCAGTGCACATTTCTTTCATGTTGGATCGGGTCGTACGACCTCGACACAATATTCGCATGTTATCTATGTGAATTCATATTCATGACTTGTCTTATTAGATGCCTTGATATGTAAATGGCTAATTATGAAATTTTCTAGAGAATGACTTATCGTTTCATGCTATAAATTGCTATATATATATATATTGTGACATTTGTGCGTAGTAAAATACTTATTATATTAATTGACCCTAGTAAGTGTCAAGTCGACCTCTCGTCTCTACTTCTTCCAGATTAGACGGGATACTTACTGGGTACATATTGTTTATGTACTCATACTACGCTTATGTACTTAATTGTACAGGATCTGAGGTAGGTGCATTTGGTTATCAGTCTGGTGCGCACGTTTGATCGTAATCCGAGATTCCACGGCAAGCTGCTCCTTTCCTACGTCGAGCAGCAGTGTGATGGAGTCTTTCTGTATTTTCTTTTGCTGTCTATTCTAGTTCAGACAGTAAGGTAGACTATTCTTTTGTGTATTCTACTAGATGCCCATATACCGGTGACATCAGGTCTTGGCACACACATAGGTAGATTATCCTTTTGGGATTGTATAATTATTTCGATTAGATGTTAATTATTTCTTGCTTTGAATTCAAATATAGAATTTGTGTTAACTATTTTTAAAAAAAGGGTAAAACTAGAACTTACTAATATTTTCGCGTTGGCTTGCCTGACAATGGTGTTTGGCGTCATCACGACCTGGTGTGTAATTGGGTCTCGTGACACCGAGTTGTACTATGGATTATTATGCTATTTCGTTTTATTTTGGAGTTCATTTCTATTTAATTGGTTAAAAAATGTTCGAAGTGTTTAGAATTGGTAAAAAATCACTCTAATGTTGGCTTGCCTAGCAAGTAAAATGTTAGGCGCCATCACGATCCCAAATGTGGAAATTACAGACTCGTGACAAATTCCTTTCCACAGATGAATAGCAACACTACTATATTCAAATAAATGTTGAGTAGTTTCTTATTTTGGATTGTAACAACAACATTTAGATACCATATTATTTTCAAATATATACATAATTAATTATTTAGATTTTAAGCTAAAATATGCTTAAGAGGGTGAATATGAAATAGAGGGAAAATAAAATATTTGAGATTTCTTCCTTGACAATGGGACATTGTCCCATATTGGAAGAAGAAAAGATTTTTTATGGGTATATATACAAATGCTCTTCTTGTAGCTCTTAAAGAGTTAAGAAGAAGGCAAGCACTGTGCCGTCGCCGTCGTCGTCGCTCGGCTCGGCTTTGGATTCGAATTTGGTCAAATGATTGATTGATTAATTTTTTGGACCAAATATATTTGTTAATAATAAATATTAACATATTATAATATTAAATATCTATTTTTTGTAAACAAAAAAATAATATTAAATCTAACGGAATATTAAGCATTGTCCGTTATCCATTTTCCATTTTCCGTTTTTGTAACGAAAAATTAAGTTTCTTCCTCGTTATGAATTTCAGGTTTATTATTGCGTAAATAGCCATTTATGTTATGGTCGTTTTATGTAAACAACACTTCTGAAGAGATGCACCTCTTCAACATGAACTCAACATATTGGCTATAAATAGGAGTTCATTCTCTCAGATTTTTCATAGGAATTTCTGAGTCTCCTCCTCTCTTCTACATTTTTTTAACTTCTAAAAAAGCAACAATAAGTGTGATTTGCTAATGATCTTTATGTTTGCTAAAACACTAGGGTTTGAAGTACCGTTACACTAATGTATAATTCGTTCTATCCTGGAAGAAAATAATCCACAACCTTGGGTAATAGGAGGGGATAAACTCCTTAAGGAAACACTGTAAATTCAGTGGGCTTGAATTAAATTTTGATCCTATTTTTATTTCTGTTTATATGTTATTTTATATTCTCCAAATTTATTATTATTTTACAAATACAGGATACTAAAATTAATATCATCTAGAAGTAATTTCCTCGATAAAAGCTCCGTAGCAAAAAAGAATTTATGAAAGGTATGGAGTTGTGCCATGCCTTTGCACGAAAGAATTTTTTTCCTTTCGATGTCTAATAATCTGCCAAGCAGGGCCTGCTTCTTCTTAACTTTGGTGAAGTTGTGGGTTTCTGTGTTTTCAATCCTCTAACTGGAGTGCATCAATTGATACCATATCCAAAGCCTACAAAATATTATCTTACAAGAATTGGTAATGCATGCTTGGCGGTTGATTACCCTATTTCTGATCAGTATAAACTGGTAGCCATAGGGTTGTTGGGTGGAAAAGAAGGGTATAAGTTTCAAGTATTTTCATCCGAGGGATCTGATGGTATGTGGCATAAATTCCAATTGTGAATGGACGTGAGCAATACTTTCAGTAATTTTCTCAGTAGCAACCCTGTTTATGTAAATGATTTCGTGCATTGGCTCAGAAATAATGGTCGTGTTGTTGCTTTTAATAGAAAGAGAGAAGAGGCTACAATTCTTGACCTACCTGAGTTCATCAATCATCATGATCCCATCAACGGTAACATTAATTAAGCCTCGATCGGTTCGATACATGGTTAGGGATAGCGCAAGGTTTACTTACCCTTATATGCCATTTTAAGAAATCCACAGTCATTGTTATTTATGATTATGTAACCAACAATTGGAGAGTTACTCATACTTCAGGCAACTTCATAAAGGGTGTGTCCCGATTTTGCCATAATTTTGGTTTTCCAATCTGGATTTGATGATAAACAAGTGCTTTTCTTACTAGATCGTCGTAACGTGAAAGAGGTTCGACATTTGTATGAATGTGATTCCGAGATGAACAGATTTAAAATTGCAGCAGTTTTGGACAAAGACGATTGGGTAATTCTTTATTGCCTGCCTTCCTTCACCCCAACATTTGCCAGTGGTCACAAGACACTCTTAGTCACAGTGGACCCGAAACATCTGTCAGCTTTTACTGCAACCTTATATGAGCTTAAAAGATTTATTACTGAAGGCACTTGTTAATTTCTGTTAAATTTTGTATTTTATTAGTTATTGCTATGCCCTGAAGGAGACTGAAGGTAAGGACTAGGTATTCCAATCAAATTTAATGTCTTTTTTTCTTTAAGCACTTCATACTATCAAGTCAACTGGGCCAATCAGCTATTAGTAGAGAAAATATTGCTTGCCTAGATTCTTTGTGGATGTATTTCATTGTCAAAAGATCCGGCATAAAACCAAATTGGTTCTCAAAAATAGACACACTCCTCTTCGCCCTTACTTCTACCACCCTCCTCCAAACCTTCATCGTATGGCTTAATACCTCTATACTTATCACAAATTTTTATATCTTCGTTCTTGTAGAATAAATTAAGACCAAGATGAATATAATGGTCACTATACACTCATTTTGGGAAGGATGGTCACTATATCCTTGTATGTGATACCGTACTCCTTGATACGGAGGAATAAATCCCTCACGAAGACCATATCCCCTGTTCACAAGATAATATTTATCCATAAAGCAAAATTAAAGCTCCCAAATAGCTATAAGCTAAACCAAACATATCCATATTAAAATGCCGGAACAAACCCTTATGAAACAAATATTTAACTTTGTCCTCCATTTCAATTGTCCTTGTAATGGTACTTTTTCATTTTTAATATTTCTAGAGGTTTTCATCAGCAATGAGATCAAAAAAATTTGAAAACAAAATTAAACACATAGTTCCTAAAGTATTTAGGAAAATAGAGATGAAACAACAAAAAACACAAAATGAAAAAGTTAAAAATTATATTTCAGAACGTCACTAGATAACGAAAAGTACCTTTATCATTGCCGAAAACCGATAGCCCACGATAAAGGAGAGGTTCGCCAAAACCTTAAATTGGTGCGACATTGAATAGAAGGGAGATTCTCGAAANGGGGGGGGGGGGGGGGGGGGGGGGGGGGGGGGGGGGGGGGGGGGGGGGGGGGGGGGGGGGGGGGGGGGGGGGGGGGGGGGGGGGGGGGGGGGGGGGGGGGGGGGGGGGGGGGGGGGGGGGGGGGGGGGGGGGGGGGGGGGGGGGGGGGGGGGGGGGGGGGGGGGGGGGGGGGGGGGGGGGGGGGGGGGGGGGGGGGGGGGGGGGGGGGGGGGGGGGGGGGGGGGGGGGGGGGGGGGGGGGGGGGGGGGGGGGGGGGGGGGGGGGGGGGGGGGGGGGGGGGGGGGGGGGGGGGGGGGGGGGGGGGGGGGGGGGGGGGGGGGGGGGGGGGGGGGGGGGGGGGGGGGGGGGGGGGGGGGGGGGGGGGGGGGGGGGGGGGGGGGGGGGGGGGGGGGGGGGGGGGGGGGGGGGGGGGGGGGGGGGGGGGGGGGGGGGGGGGGGGGGGGGGGGGGGGGGGGGGGGGGGGGGGGGGGGGGGGGGGGGGGGGGGGGGGGGGGGGGGGGGGGGGGGGGGGGGGGGGGGGGGGGGGGGGGGGGGGGGGGGGGGGGGGGGGGGGGGGGGGGGGGGGGGGGGGGGGGGGGGGGGGGGGGGGGGGGGGGGGGGGGGGGGGGGGGGGGGGGGGGGGGGGGGGGGGGGGGGGGGGGGGGGGGGGGGGGGGGGGGGGGGGGGGGGGGGGGGGGGGGGGGGGGGGGGGGGGGGGGGGGGGGGGGGGGGGGGGGGGGGGGGGGGGGGGGGGGGGGGGGGGGGGGGGGGGGGGGGGGGGGGGGGGGGGGGGGGGGGGGGGGGGGGGGGGGGGGGGGGGGGGGGGGGGGGGGGGGGGGGGGGGGGGGGGGGGGGGGGGGGGGGGGGGGGGGGGGGGGGGGGGGGGGGGGGGGGGGGGGGGGGGGGGGGGGGGGGGGGGGGGGGGGGGGGGGGGGGGGGGGGGGGGGGGGGGGGGGGGGGGGGGGGGGGGGGGGGGGGGGGGGGGGGGGGGGGGGGGGGGGGGGGGGGGGGGGGGGGGGGGGGGGGGGGGGGGGGGGGGGGGGGGGGGGGGGGGGGGGGGGGGGTTGATTTGAGAAAAATGTTTTTCCTTCAAATTTAGGAAAGTCATTTTCTCCTAATTAGAGAAAAATAATTTGTTAAGAAAAATATTTTCCAAATTATTTATCTCAACCAAATAAGAAAAAATAAAATAAAATAACATTTTCCCCTTACCAAATACACCCAAAAGATAATTTGCTCATAAAATTTTTTTTTCGTTTGCCGGACACACTAGATTTTCATTTCCTTTCATTTCGAACAATATACTGAATAGATATTTTGGATTGGAAAAAGAAAGAGAAAAGAACAGATGCAATCATACAGACCATGCATTAGAAGAAAAGAAAGGAGAGGATAAAATTGCGAAAAATTTAAAAATGGTCACTTTTCCGTCTGGTCAATAAAATTTAGCCACATATTTAACGGTCAACGATATTTAGTTACTATTTTAGGACGCTAACAATTTGTTGATTAAAATACCCCTACTATGTTTATTAAATTTACTAGACTTGACCTAATATTGTTCTTTAGCAAAATTTTCCGGCATCAATCTGCAACTCGAATTATTAGCAAAATTTTCCGGCATCAATCTACAAATCGAAGAATTACAAAAATCTTTCTCCGTCAATTTTTAAATTGAAGTATTAGCTAAATCTTCCGCCGTAAATCTGCAAATCGAAGTATTAGCAAAATCTTCCGCCATAAATCTCCAAATAGAAGTAAGCTCTGTCAATTATTTATTTGATTATTTGATTTTAACTAGTTTGAATTTCATCTACGATCACCGGTTCAAACTTTTTGATTCAAAATGCAAAGTATCAGTAAGATTTTTTGATTTTTGGAATTTTCTAATTTGTTTTTAGTGCTTTAATCTGTGTTATTGTATAATTTCTCAATGCGCAACATAGCGCCAGTACATTTTACGGCACATCACCTGTGTGTAAGCTTTTTCTCCAGTACGTTATACTGAAAGAGTTCTGTTTAGACTAGTATATATTTAAGTTTTGTTTCAATGCAATATATTTTACGGGACATCACCTGTGTGTAAGCTTTTAATCCAGTATTTTATACTGGACGAGTTCTGTTTGGACTAGCATGTAATTGAATTTTGTTTCAATCCAATATATTTTACGGGATGTCACCTTAGTGTAAGTCCTTATCCAGTATATTAGACTGGACGAGTTCTGCTTAGATTAGAATATAGTTAATTTTGTTTCAATACAATATATTTTACGGCACATCACCTCTGTGTAAGCTTTTTCTCCATATGTTATACTGCTGAATTCAGTTTACACTAGTATATATTTAACTTTTGTTTCAATTCAACATATTTTACGGGACATCACCTGTTTGTAGGTTTTTTCTCTAGTATGTTATACTGGAAGAGTTCTGTTTGGACTAGCATGTAATTGAGTTTTGTTTCAATCCAATATATTTTACGAGACGTCACCTTTGTGTAAGCTCTTTCTCCAGTATATTAGACTGGACGAGTTCTGTCTAGACTAGAATATAGTAGAGTTTTGTTTTAATCCAGTATAATTTACAGGACGTCAGCTGTTTGTAAGTTTTTTTGTCCAGTATATTATATTGGATGAGTTCTATTTAGACTAGAATGTAGTTAATTTTTCTTTCAATCCAATAAATATTACGGGACGTCACATTTGTGTAATATTTTTCTCCATTATATTATACTGGACGAGTTCTATTTGTGCTAGCATATAGATGATTTTTGTTTCAAACCAATATATTTTACGGGACGTCACCTGTGTGTAATCTCTTTCTCCAGTTTATTATACTGGACGAGTTATGCTTAGAATAGAATATAGTTGAATATTGTTTCAATCCAGTGTAATTTATGGGATTTCACGTGTGTGCCAGCTCTTTCTCCGGTATATTGTACTGGAGGAGTTTTGTTTAGACTAGAATGTAGTTAAGTTTTATTTCATGTCCAGTATATTTTATGGGATATTCACCTGTGTGTATGCTTTTTCTCCAGTATATTATACTGGATAAATATTATATTTTTTAACAGTATAATTCCTAACAATCTAATTATTTGAGTTCATTAAATACAAGATTCATACAAATTTCTTGCTTATCGCATTTGATGTCAAATGGACAGCAGATTACAGGTACTTGGACCATAAAATGAAGCTTCTTCTTATAAATGACGGGACTTCATTTCTAGAATTCCTGAGCAAATTTTTTGAAGTTATGGAGCTCGATAACAACAAATTTGAAGCAAATATATGGCTTAATATCTACCTAGGAACTGCTAAAGGAATACAAGTGACAAATGATGAAGATCTTACTTTGTGTATCATGCTCTTAAAAAGTGATCCATTCGAAATTTGTGGTTGAAATATCAAAAACACCAGATCAACAACCAGAAGGTAATGCAATAATGAAAATTGATAATCAATAATTATTGCTTAGAAATACATATGTTCCGGAAGAGCAGGAGATTTCAATTAATGACATTACAATGAAAACTGAAATTGTAATTGATGTGGAAGATAAGCACATTGAATCAGTAGAAAGTATTGAAAGAAGGAAAAGGAAAGGCAAAAGACTACACACAGGTGATGTCCCGTAAAATATATAACATTAAAACAAAAAATCAACTATATGCTAGCCCAAACAGAACTCGTCCAGTATAATATACTGGAGAAAAAGCTTACACACAGGTGACGTCCCGTAAAATATACTGGATTGAAACAAAACTCAACTATATGCTACCCAAACAGAACTCGTCCAGTATAATATAATGGAGAAAAATCTTACACAATAGTGACGTCCCGTAAAATATATAGCATTGAAATAAAACTCAACTATATGCTAGCCCTAACAGAACTCGTCCAGTATAATATACTGGAGAAAAAGCTTACACACGGGTGATGTCCCATAAAATATATAGCATTGAAACAAAAACTCAACTATATGCTAGCCCAAACAGAACTCGTCCAGTATAATATACTGGAGAAAAAGCTTACACACAGGTGACGTCCCGTAAAATATACTCGATTGAAACAAAACTCAACTATATGCTACCCAAACAGAACTCGTGCAGTATAATAAAATGGAGAAAAATCTTACACACAGGTGACGTCCCATAAAATATATAGCATTAAAACAAAACTTAACTATATGCTAGCCAAACAGAATTCGTCGAGAAAAAGCGTACACACAGATAACATCCAGTATATTTAAAACCTTAACAATACGGAAATTAAACTAAAACCTAACGAAATAACAATAAGAGTGAAAATTCAAACATATTATTGTAAAAACAACACTCACCCAGATAATTTTGAAGAAAATTAGACGAGATTCGAAGAAAAGTGGTTTGACGAAAGCAAAATCCTTCCGCAGTGATGTGCAAACAAAGAGGCGGGCGATAAAAAGTAAAAAGTAACTACACGGTATATTAAATACTTCAAGGGCAATTATGTCATTTGTCACTATATTTTAAGTTAAACTGGCTACAAATCGATGACATCACCGATGGTGGCTATTTTTCGATAGCCAACCGTAAAAGTGGCTATGCCACGCGATTTTGACGATAAAATTGGAAACAACAACATCAGATGGATTGGGCTTCTTTTGGGCTGCAGGTCCACCAATCCGGCCCATTTAGGTGATAAACAAAATTCGTGTGCAGCTCAGGATCACCGTAACCTTCAACTTCTCATCTACACTCTTCCAACCAAAGTTGTGTGAGCGAAGAGCAAAAACAAAAACAAAAACGTAAACCATGGCTTCTTCTTTGCTTCTCTCTCCACTTTCTAGCTTGACGGTTACTGAAAATGGTGAGCTGGATTCTGGTAAATCAACTTTCATATCCAATCCCAATTTCTCCTTTGCAACTTCTGTTCACAGTCGCAGGCCAAACGGCGTTCGAGGTTATTGTTACAGGTCTCCGGTAGCCAAGTCTTTGGACCATATACCCCAAAAATTCAGACAGGAAAATCTCAAAGATGGACGTAAGTGCCCTTTTCCTATTTCCATTGATTTCCTCCTTTTTTAAATGGATAAGTTCAAATATGTATCCCTAATTTGGCTTTTAAAAAAAAAACAGATTGGTTTATCTTTGAGTTTGAAATGTGAAACTGTTGAGAATAGTCAAATAAGTGGTATTTTATATGCGAATTGTGTACCATTATATCTTTGCATAAAACTTGAGCTCACTTATTAAGCAAGAAAGAGTAGAAAAAGAGCTGGTAACTCAATTAGGAGTTAGCCCCCAATTACAAAGGATAGCCCTATATTTGTACTTATCATAGTTTTTCACTGAAAAAGGAGAGTCCACATTTCTGCTATAGAAAAACTTATTGATTCATGACACACGTATATGGGTATATATTTGTAGGAAAAAAGCTAACTCATGGGCCACGAGATGGGCTCTTTATACATATGGATTATAACATGTTATATGTGTTTTACCTTGCATTTTTTTGTGTGAGGGTATTGGTGTTTCTATAAGCACTTACTTATTTGATGTAAAAACATATGAATCAAGGGGGTAGAGGAGGAAGGAACTACTTTATGTGTTTTTAAGTGGAAAAGGAATTAATTTTTAAGCTCTCTATGGTCATCATTCAAGTGAAGGCGTTTGTGAAATGGTCCTTTGCACACTTTCAGCAGTTCCCTTATTCTTCTCTGCTCTACTTTTTTCAATTTAAGCATTTTCGTTTTTTTTTTCTTTTTTGAAATTTCCTATTATTTTTTGAAGATTTTGCTGGAATTTTTGTTCTGCAGCTTCTGCTCTTAATCATGTATACTCTTTTTGTAGTACTGGACAACTATAAAGGTGCCCCTCAGTATCTTTATGGCCTTAGTCCTTCACAGATGGATATGTTCATGACAGAAGATAACCCAGCCCGGCGACAGTCAGAAAGTGTCACTGAGGTATGATCTCTTTTTATACCTGTTTCATGGTTTCCACGTATTTTAGCGGATTTATGATGTTAATCGTGTTAAATTCATCTACGTATCCCATTATAAAATCTGTCTTTGTACAAAAGACATTTTATATGTTTTTATCCAACAGGATAGTATATCTTCAGCCAATAACTATCTGAGCAATGGTGGAATGTGGAGTATGTCCGGCATGAATGATCGGGGCCCCTCGAAATACAGCATGAGCGTCAGCATGTACCGTGGAGGAGCAAGAGGATCCGGAAGACCTCGAACTGCGCCTCCTGATTTGCCATCTTTGCTTTTAGATGCTCGAATTGTCTATCTGGGCATGCCTGTACTTACCTTTTCCTAGATCTTGCCTCCCTTTAACTGGTTTCATGCATTTTAACATTTGCACTGTTATCCTGATTCTCATCTTGGTTTATCGTTTGATTGCCACAGATTGTACCAGCTGTTACAGAGCTTCTTGTTGCTCAGTTTATGTGGTTGGATTATGACAATCCATCAAAGCCTATATACCTATATATAAACTCATCAGGCACACAGGTTAGACAGTTTTCCTCCAATTTTTTTTTCTCCAAGTACATTTAGTTTTTGGAACAAGGTAATATATGGAAGCTAGAATAATTATGTAGCTCGTTTTTTTTTTGGTTGCTTAATTGGAGGAGAATATGAGTTATCAATTACATAGTTATAGCACGGGTTGGATGATTGATCTTTTAGGATGATACATAGTGGGTTTTGCACATACAGATTTGTGAGTCTATTTTGTGTACTGTATGACTAAAGCCCTCACGTGCAATTGTATGAATTACGCGTAATAGACTTGAATAGGTTTGCATCCATCTGCATACTTGCATACATTCATGAACACTCGCAGATGGACGGTTCACTAAGTTGCTCAGACTCGGGTGTGGGCATCCGATACGGGCACAGGTCCGAGTGGCGGATTCAGCAAAATCTAAATTTTAAGATTTGGGGGTTTGGATCCAGGTATTGATACAGGTGCAGGGATTCGGTAAAAAATTCAAAATAATAAAAAAATAGAGCTATAAAGAGAAAAAGAAAGCCATTCAACGCCTTCCATTAACTCTCCATCTATATCGCTGCTACTGTCTACCAGAAGTCCGAACTCAGGACACAAACCCTTGAATTTTTGGTTTTTCTGGAATGCAAAGTAGCAAATATAAGACAAAAGTACTACAATATTGAAGGTATGCCATTTCCCATTTCTTATATCTGTTTTATTTTAATTTTGAGAAATCAAATCTCAATTTCCCCCAAATTTGTGATGGACTCAGGTCAAAATATCCGAAGTTAGTTGATCGAATCCGGGACATATCCCGCTCCTGTCCCGTATCGAGACGGGTGCGGCACCAAAAACGAAGAGTCCGCGCAGATGAGACGGTTCATAATAGTTAATCTCGGAAAATTTTAGATATGGATGCTACAACAACAAACAACAACATACCCGGTGTATTTCCATAGCGTGGGGTCTAGGGAGGGTAATGTGTACGCAAACCCTGTCCCTACTTTGTGAAGGTAGAGATGTTGTTTTCGATAGACTCTCGGCTCAATAAAAGCGGTCCTCAAGAAAAACATTACCCCTGCCTATGTGTTGTCTAATGTACATGCTTAAATAAAGTATTCATGTACACATAAATAAGTTATTACTAGCACAGCTGACCTGGACGCCAACATCATAAATGCATCTACGCGTCATGTGTTGTACATAGTCTACATCTCAAGAAAAAAATGTTATTGCCAATAGTCTGATGGGAAAGCTTCAAATGAGTATAAACTACCAGGTTTGTTCTGCTGCATCATATCTCTGCAAATGTTGGCACAATCTTCCTGAAGTAAGGATAATGTATTTGGTTTTTCTCATTATGATTTATCCAACTTTCAAATTGCAAAGATAAAATGGGATCATTGATATGACTAATCCAGGGAAATATCTGCCACTGGCCAAATGCAATAAATAATGTGTTCCTGGGCGGTAGTCAACCAAGAATGTATAATACAGGGATGTGAAATCTGGTGTCATCCCATTTGTTGACCATGCATAAAGTTTATACTTAATGTGCCATGCTGATTCTCTCTCGCTATACTTTGCCCAGAATGAGAAGATGGAGACTGTTGGTTCTGAAACAGAGGCATATGCTGTCGCTGACACAATGGCAGTAAGTATAACTAGACTTTTATGTTACTTGTGTTTATCGCTGTATGGAGTTTAATGTTTGTGCTAGCACCGCCTGCCTTAGTTTAGTTTTAAAATAAAAAATGAGATATGAACAATGCCACCTGTATTTATCCATAAATAGGCACGTATGGGGTGGAGGGAGTGGGTGAACAATTTGATGTAACTTATCTATATGTATGTTGCCCAAGACTTTGAGGGTGTTTGGATTGGCTTATAAAAAGTACTCCCTCCGGTCCATAATAAGTGTCTCTTTTACTTTTTGATTTTGGTTCAAAATAAGTGTCTAGTTAGGTAATCAAGAAAAAATTCAATTTGTTTTTACTCTTTTACCCTTATGTGCAGAAGAGCAATAAATGCCACTATAATCATGTGCCCAATATTTAATAAGGATAGTTTAGTTATACTAGGTAATTTTGTATAGGATTTAGTATTTTTTTAATGGGCGTGCTAAAAGTAAAAGAGACACTTATTATGGACCGGAGGGAGTAGCTTTTAAGCTAAAAGCCAAAAGCCATAAGTTGGTAATACCCAACTTTTGGCTTATTTTTGTACTTTTTATGTGCTTTTAAGCACTTTTATCATTGCCAAACACCACACAAACTAAAAAAAGTGCTTAAAAGCCAATAAACACTTAAAATAAGCCAATCCAAACACCCTCTTTGATCTTCATTCATCTAACTTATCACTTGTGTTTTTAAACTGTCAATAGTACTGCAAATCAGATATCTATACAGTGAACTGTGGCATGGCATATGGTCAAGCAGCAATGCTTCTGTCACTGGGAAAGAAGGGGTTCCGTGCTATGCAGCCAAATTCATCTAGTAAGGCTCAGCTTTTCTCTCTCAATTATGTTATGTTAATTCTAACACTAGCGACGGTAGATGCTCTTTTATGTTTCTAGTTCATATATGGGTACTAATAATGGACAGGAATGCACAGATGTTGCTTAAGGGTGTCTATTTATCAGCATAGCGAGTTGAATCACTGTTTTACTTGACACACCCATGGCCTGAGGATGGTTTCTTATAATGCTTCTAAACTGTAGTATTCACAGCCAATCTAATGGTTTAAAAATTCTAATGATATATGATAAATCAAGGATTTTTGAGTGTAGAACAGAAGTTGCTAAACTTCGAACATAATAACCCGCTGTTATTCATCAATCCTCTATGTTACTTCATTTCCNGGGGGGGGGGGTACATTGTGGTTGGTGGGGAGGGGTTAAGGCTAGAAGCAGAACAAAATATTTCCATTACTCATGATAACTATCTATATCATTCAAAGGCCTGTACATGCTCTCATGCCTGCCAAATTTAGTCTAGTTTTCAGTTTACTTCTTTTGGTTTTCACACTCTATTGTTGGATTCCAGCAAAATTGTATTTACCTAAAGTCAGCAAATCCAGTGGAGCAGTGATAGATATGTGGATCAAGGTCGGTCTCTCTCCCGCTCTCTCTCTCTCTCTATATATGTATGTATATGTATATATAGAGTTAACTACATGTGTTTATGTGTTCTATAAGACTAATGAAATTACTGGTTTGAATTTATGTTTTGCACGCATGGGTGCATGTTGGCAATGTATACACCTTCATATCCAGGTCTCTACCTTTCAGATGTCACTCAAAGTATTCTGCTATTTTGCCTCTGCAGGCCAAAGAACTAGATGCAAACACTGAGTATTACCTTGAACTATTAGCGAAAGGAATTGGAAAACCAAAGGAAGAAATCGAGAAAGATATTCAACGCCCTAAATATCTGCGGGCACAAGAAGCCATTGACTATGGCATTGCAGACAAGATAATCGATTCAAGAGACAATGCATTTGAGAAAAGGGTAATTTACTTCAAATATTTGCCATTTACCATGTTACTATTGTTTCATGTTGCTCACAAATATTTCTGTTATCAGAACTATGATGAGATACTCGCCCAATCTAGAGCCATGAGGAAAGCCGGACCAGGTGCTCAGGCTGCTCCATCTGGCTTCAGGTGACTGGAAGAGCGGTAATGTCCCAAACTTTCAGGAACAACTATTGTTCCCTTATAGTTTTGAGGAACAAAGTTGCTGGTTACTTGGTCTGTGCCGGTATAATGTAACTGGGACAAAGCACGTATTGTAGAAGCCTTGTTTGAGCTGTGAAGTATAGGGGTTTTACAACTATTATGCACAGGTCTGCGAGAAGTACTCATAATGTCAATTGGTTGTACCAGTATCAAACAATCAGATAGTGGCAGTGTATGGTATAAATGAATATAAATCTCTTTCATGTCATTTTGCTTTTTAACATGTTCCGTATCATTATCATTTATCAGTTTGCGAATCTAGATTTATGGTGGGCTATAGTAGCTTGAAAGGGGTAAATTGGGTTACATGCTTAGCGTCTTGCTTGAGCTCTGGCGAATTTTTTGCTGGCAATATTGAGACCCATCGATTTCTTCTCATTGCATATGCCTCGGAACTTCAAGTTTTCCATGGAAATACAGCCAAACGAATTGTTACAAATAGTTATTCTTTTGCGAGAGAAAAGAAACGCCGGCTGACAACCACCTAAGGCTACACCAACAAAAAAGTGATTTGAAATCCATAAGCGACCCAAGGTTTATTGGCAATGGAAGTCGTGGCCCCAGCCCACAGCATCCTCAAGATTGTGCATTTTGGTACTTTAAACGCAAAAGTTGCACGTGACGTCCTATTTAGTCGCGATCATTTAATCTATAACCATATTTTTAAAATTACTTGATTTATACCCTAAATTTGACAATTTCAGACTAGTCATCGCTTCGTGTTCTTCCTCCTGAGACCTATGCGCTCATTTCTTCCCCCTCTTCTCTTCCTTTTCTTTATCTTTTCTCTTTCAAACACATACATGATTCTCTGTGTAAGTATTATTGATTGGATATGAAATACACATTGATTTAGCACTAGGGTATGTGTTTTGAGTTCAAATCACCATTAAAGAAACTTGAAAACTCAATTCGGTAATTGAGATATTTGAAGATCTAATATTGAAATCATTTGGGTATTTAAATATGGAGTTGAATGAACGTATACCAAAATTGATTTGAATATTTGAACTAGAAGTACAAAGTAGCAAACTCCATTAAAACTATTTGAGTCTCGAGTTCAAATTTTCGAAGATTTTGCTACTCCAATTTTAGGTTTGTTAATTTAAAATTATTTGACTAGAATCCGTCCGGGAGCGTGAAACTCGAAGAAGCATCTGGGACTATTGAACGACTTCAAATATATGGGTCTGAAGTTTGGGACAGCAGGGCCAAACTTCAGACATTACTAGGTTAAACTTTGTCTGAAATTTGCAACTATCAGGCCAGATGATCCACGCTCAATCCACACTCAGCAATGAGTGAAAAAGGTCGTTGGAAGAAATACCCAATAATGAGTCGGGGTCGATATCCCCAGGGATTTTAATATGGGTGCTAGGATGTACACTTGATGAGATTAGATGAAATAGCACAATTACAATTCCAAACAAGGGGGATTTGTGATTTACTTCTACAATTGATACTAGCAATGATTAACTAGAGAAAAGAGACTAGAAAATCCGCAATTTTTTTTGTTTTGTTTTTCAAATGGATAAAAGGCCTAGGGATATAATATTCACCTAGGTGTTAGCCTAACAGATAAATTACATTAATGCTCATTTTAGTGATCGGGGTGTATTATAGATCTCAACTCTAAATTATCCACTTAATACCTCTCGGTCATAGAGTGATTTTTTGCCTATATTTTGGCTTTCTCAAGCCCAATTGAGTATCAAGTCAAGTAGTTGATATGAGCTCAAGTAGGGTTTTTCCTATCTCTAGTACAAACCCTTTAATTAGGCTGGCCAAAACATTAACTTGTCCAATTTCTTGTTAGCCAATTTTTTCTAGATTAGCTCACTCTTTCTCAAGTAAGAACCAAGTCAAAAGGGCATGAATCAATGTTTGTAAACATTAATTCTAAAAATAATGCATGAACAAGGCTAAATAACAAATACCCAATCATAAACAATCATTACATTAATTACCCATAAGGTTTACATAATAGGATTGGATCACAATCCTACAAAATATCTAGCTACTCATAATAGAAATGGAAGAAAATAAAGAAGAAACACTAATTAAAGCCATAATACAAAAGTTAAATGATAAACTAATATGTTTTCAATCCAAATTGATCACAAATTACCAAAAGTAGTAAGCTATAACGGCTATAGCTCAAATTACTACAAAACTTGCCCTAAAAAGTGTTTCCCGTATATTTATAATGGCCTAAAATTTGCTGACAAAAATACCCTTCGGGAGGTTCTGCAGCCGCACAATTCCATGTGCGGTCCACACTTTACTTGGTTCTACAGGTTGAGGAATTCTGCAGCCGCACAATTTGGTCTTTGGCTGCACTTCAGTTTCTGCGGCCACACTTTCCCTTCTATGACTGCACTTTTGGAAAAGCTTCACACTTGATTGTTTTGCATACTTTCTGGAATTTTTGAATTCTTGCCAGTAAAACCATATTTTTTGACCGCCCAAATTATGTGCGGTCTGCACTTGCTTCAATAATCCTTTGAGCTTTTCCACCAAATCTGCAGCTATAGAGACAATTTTGCAGTCAACGTTTTCTTTTATGGCTGTAGAATTACTTCTGCAGACCACACTTTTGGCATGCTACGGTCTTTCTTGTCTTATGAGCCAGAACATTCATTTTTGAGTTATATTGCTTCATTAAATTCCAATTCTCCAGCATTTTTGTATTTTTCACAATTTCATTAGTTACGGGATCAAATATCAACACTTTCGGACTAAAACTAAAGCAAGAAGGTACTAATAAGTGGTTAAATTCACACTTATCAACTCCCTCAAACTTAAGTATTTGCTTGTCCTCAAGCAAATAGATTAGTTCTCACTCCCTCAAAGTGAAAGATCATTTCGGAGAGTCAATGATAAGCCGTTCATACTAAGTTGGGACCAACAATTACCCACAATACTCATGCATTTTCAACAAGGTGACACATCACATATTATGCACATATAGTTCTAATATGACATTTGAACTTCAAGAATTGACTTTACTCATCAAGGACTCTAGTTCTATCATGTAAGTCATGGTGGACTCCAAACTCTTTCTCATCTACCTTTCATTTTCCATGCTAACTTCAAGTGTTAGCACTTAATTACTAGATCAATGAAAGTTTCACTCTTCTCTCACAAAAGAATGTCACAAGTAAGACCTAAAGTAATATAGACTTGCCCCTCATGTAGATCACTACTACTGTAAGCTTACTTGGCTCAAAATCAAATAGGACTTCTTTCCGGTTGTAATTAAGGCTTTTGGAGTGGGGTAGAATACCATATGGATAAGTGGTTATACCCTTCCTTAAGCTCTCCACATTTTCATTTCTTGGCTCACATTTACCAACTCTTAGAGGCGTTTCTTTTTTCTTGGGAGCTAAAGAGACTTGACATAAATCTTTCTTGTTCATTTTATTGTTTTTCTCCCTTGATGCTCATACTAGTGATAGTTGCCTCTTTTTATTTCATCAACCCTCATTTTTATTCTCTTTTTGGCATTTTCTTTTTGTTCCTTATCTTTTCTTGCATTCTCTTTTCACAGAGATCATTTCTTTCCTCTTTTTGGTTTCTTAATACCTCTTTCAAATTTCTCAACTCTCCCTCCAAACTTATGCCTTAAGCCACTTATTTTATATTAGTGTTAAAGAAGGTTCGAGTGCTAAAAGAGGATTACAACAAAATGGGTAAAGGCTTGTAGCATGTTTAACAAGTAAGAAAGGCTAAAGGCTCAAAGGGGGTTGACTAGGGATAACAACATTGGTTGGCAATAGAAAGCTTAAACGGACCAAGAAAAGCTTACAATCATCTTCCAAACCAAGCAAACTTTGGATCTCGCCTTGAAGTACATTCAGGGCAAGTTCTAGACCATTCACAAGAATACTTGGACTAGAAATGAAAAATCACCTCACCCCTCATGCAACTAGACCCTAAAAGAGGATAGAGTCTAGAGCCTAACTCACTAGGTAAGACAACTAATAACTATCCAATTCCAATAACGTTATTAAGACAATTAAACAAAGGAATTCTCTGAATCTTATACATTTCACACGGACTGGTAGTACAAACTTCTAAGAATAGAATTTACAAAGCTGATATGAATCAAATATATCTTCTGTTTGAAAAGTAAGAGGCAGCCACAATAGGAACACAGGTACATCTTCCAATCAAAACTCCCACCGAACACAACAACATCGGCATCCGAGATCTGCATGCAATATGCAGGAAGTGTAGTATGAGCACAGCCGACCCCATGTACTCAAAAAGTAACAAACCCAACCTCAGGTTGAAAGTAGTGGCGAGCTGGAACATAGGTCGGGTCCAACACCAATAAACAACAGCAGTTCATAACAACGTAGAGCATATAAACAAGGAAATAATCTCAGAGATAAAAAAGTTCAGCTTTTGCACAGTTTTTCAAAAATAGTTTTTCTTTTCAAGAACATCAGTGAAAATCCAAATCCTATACTGAAATCATCGAAAAATACGAGATAGTTTGAAAACTGCAATTTTTCCCAAAAATTATTTTCACAATAAATAAGATATTTCATTTTTTTCTTTCCAAATAGCAAGTGTGAAATACCTCTCTATGCGACATATCAATATGTGTAAAAGAAATCATAAACGACGTGATACCGTACAATATGAGGAAGAATGCATCTCTATGCATGTATGTCATGTATGCATGCCAGTGCCATGTATCCCAGAGATGAAACATGAACTCACACTCTTCACTCAAAATGCTCGACCACTCAGTACTGTATATGGCTCATATGGACCAAGAAAGATCCATCACGAAATATATATATATATATATCACTAATTATCAGTTATTCAGTACCGAGGAAGGCCAATCCGGCCCCATGGAGAAGATCTATCTCCAGCTATATATATAAATGCTCAACTACTCGGTTGTACGCGGTAAAATCAGAAGACTTGATTTTTGCTATCAAGAGTCTTCCCCGAGACCCCGAGGATAGAAGGACATGATCGAGTTTCCGGCTTAAGGCTCATCGAGGTCCGAATCGAAGGAAGAAGGGTCCGAGGTCAGGACGAGAAAAGAGGTCTCCGAAGCACATGGCTACACCTGACAGGGCCGGTCTATCTGTAGCCTACTGAGATGACGTGCGATAGGCCGTCGCATATTTCTACTCTTGTAAATGATATATACGTACTTTACCAAGTCACCTCTCCTATATAAAGGGGACTCACCCCACCTTGTAAGGGGCGGATGTTGATCCACTTCTCCAATAAGCAATAATATCTCCCTCTCTCTTTCTTCTAAGTTATGAGTGTTCTTTGACCACGAGGTCGCTCTAGCATTTTATTAGTCTTCGCTTGTTCTTCATCATTTAGCTCAAGATTGATGGTATAAAGCCTTGTTTATCTGTATCCTTACCTGTTATCCCCTTCCCGACTACCCTCGATAAGACCGACATAGGCTCGAGGCCTAGCCCCGAGGTATCTACTGGCTTGCTCTAAGCCCGGGGACATCCCCTTACTAGTTCGATTATTGTTTTGGCTAACTCGATCTTTACTGTCTTACTTCAAGTTTTAACATCAATCACCCCTATAAACTAGCTCGGGAATAGATCACGTATTTTTGGAATTCCATTTACAAATTTAATTATTGTTACCATTTTCACGGTAAATAGTTTGGCGCCCACAGTGGGGCTAAAAATAATAGTGATTATTTTCTTGCTAGTTTCGTCACTCAAACGCACGATATCTTTCACACTTTTTCTTGCCCAAGATATTTCGATTTCAGGATAATGATCACCTCGATAAGGGAAATCGAGGACGATAACCCAAAAAATCGCGAAGAAAACAATATGGCCATCCCAACAGCTGGAGCAACATCGCAGGACCTCGATAACGCATCTAGATCGGTTCTAGCGGATGTGGGTTGGTGCGCTGCATAGCGGGGTAACGATGTCTTGCACTCCAAATGGAGGCACGCAACACGCTAACCAACAGGAAGCCCGAAAGATCCCAGCCTTGGTAGGACGGGAAGTTAATTTTCATACTATTTTTGAAATGTTGCAAGAACATCATTTGGCTATCTCTCAGCTACAAAGCTGCCCGGAGACTCTCGACGCGACAACACCCAAAATATCTCCTCTCTCTGAGCCAGTACCCGAGGTATCGGGCAATGACGAACCAACAACCTATCCTGTAGCAGTGAGGATACTGGAAGATATTATCAAAAATATCGACTCACGCTCGCGGAGACTCCTACAGCAACTGTCTCCCCGAGATACTACCCCGGGACCCATTTCGCAGAAGTCAGGAACAACGAAATTCCCCGAGAGTGACGGGACCCCAAGTCCTCATAGGTGTATCATCACCCACGCACGCCTGTCCAGGAACGACGACCTCTAAAATGGAGAACTCGGGCACGTCCCTATGAGGAGATCTGAAGAAATTCTCCCAAAAGAAATCACGACACGACATCATTGTTTGATATCTAATCTCGGGGCCCCGCTCACCGTGGAAGCACACACCAACACCATCAAAATAATGCCAAAAGGGCTCAATGCACCGAAGGTCGGGAGAAGAAGAAGAAATAAAATATCATGGGAAGACACACCCCGCTCTCCGATAAGACGAATGAGACCGCTCCCAGTCCCGAATAGTGGGGTGGCACGGGCCTTCGCCCAAAACCCAAACAAAGCATACCCGGCGGCTCCAGAGCAGTTCAAGCGAAGCTTAGTCGAATATCCGGTTGAGGCTTGGTCATATACCAGCAACCAACACCAGATCCAAGTCAAAGCCGTGGATAACCCTTGAAAAACCTCCTCGGGATTGGCGTATCCAGGTAAATTCCCAATAGAGAAGCCGACACTGAATTAATGGAGCCATCATCTATATAAAACGAACGGAAGGGACGATCCGAGGTACAACGCATCTCGCCAAAACAAGGCGGTAGCTCGAAGATAATACCTTTGAGGAACCTCCGATGGCACCAGATTCAACAGACGCAACCGGCAAGGAAACCTCGCCCGATAGAGCTCGACTTCAACGTTGCAGTTCCAAGCATAGTGGTCACTATAAGTGAAGCCAGGAACTCCGGGTGGCTCGGATCTATTCAACAAAAACCCCTCCAAGGAAACCGTGGCCCACCATGAGAATCACGAAATGCTCAAAGTTACAGACCCAAGAGAGCATCAACTATGCCATCCAACAAAGGTAATCACAAAGCATCGCCAAGCAAGCAAACCTAGATCCAGCTCCACGGACAAGGGGAAATCAAACCAAGCAGAGTCGACAAGCTACGACATATCGTCACAACCATTAAAGGATGGCGAAACTCTGCTAAGATCCGTAGAACGTATAATGCGAGTGCCCGTCAGCAGAAAGGGATGGTCCTAGGGAATACTCCCTGAGGGCACCCCATCGCTCAAGGAAAAGGACGCCAAGATTCCACCTCGGCATCACACTAACGTATTGGTAATCCATTCTTTCGTTCAAACTCATTTCAAATAAAGCATACATTTGTGATTACAGGTATATCAGCCAAAGTTATACCGACGATGTCGGGCGAAATCCAATAGGACAACCCGGACCAATATCACTCTCTGTCCAGACCGCTGATATGTCCCCAATGGCGATAGCCACAACAACCAAATTGCTCCCCCCTGCGTGGCCCGCCTGAGCTCTAGCTAATACATCGAACGACGCAGGCGCAGACACTTTGCACAGACAACGGCAAATACATCGCCTGGGATGCAATTCTGGCCTAACTCCTCCAAAGGTATGAAAACCCCATGACAGATGCATAGTCAAAGCATCTAGCTGCAAGAGACAGAAGGAGATCCCTCGCTTTATGCCCATGATCGGCATTGCCCTCAAATGAGGTCAAAAGGGTAAGGACAATCACGTCCTTGGCCAGGCCTGGCCGAGCGAGGAATACGACTGTCGCGGGGCTTATTCCACGGAACAAAGCTTTCCTTTTATCATTTCCTTTCCTTTATTGTTGTTAATCTGTACGCAGCCAGCCAGCCGAGGCATTCAGTAGCTCTGGATCCCGCTCGAGGATCCGCGGACACCATAGGGCCGCCGGTCATTCTTTCCTCGATCGGGTTTCTATTAGGTAGAAGGTTCCGCCAACCAGATTATTAGAAGAACTGCATGTCCCCGGGGAAGGGACCCAACAAGTCCATGATCTCTCTCAAAACTTTCCAATATGGAATCATGCAAGCACATCGGATAATCAGGGGAGTCACACCCATGTGGACTAGACTCATAGCAACAGGACAACATGTATTTACAACTTATATTTTCGACAAGAAGTAAAGAATATTTTCTAAATATTCGACACCTCGAAGAAGAATATTTTGGCTTATCCTCAGCAAAAAACCTCTCTATCAAATGCATCCCGAAAACAGTCGGAGACTTAACAATTCAGCACCCCTGTGACCCTAGGGTCAGGGCTCTGGGCTCACAAAGCCCTCGCGGTATGGATCCAAGTCTTTAAAAGGCGGTATTCTAGCCTAAATTGGTCCGATATATTCGGAGACACATGAGCAATTTGACAACTTGCGCGACCCCAGGGTCGGAACTCCGGGCTCACCAAGCCTCCAAAAAATAGCTCCGAGCTCACCCAAGCCTCCGGAAAATAGCTTCGAGCTCACGAGAAGCTGTCTTCAAGCAAACTCGATGACTCGGAGACTGCCGCCAATCACCACGCACTGGAAAATCCAAAATTGTAAGACCCTAACGGGCAGCCTCGGCAAAACCAGATCTATTCTCCATAAATTGTAAGACCTCAACAGGCATGAAAAATCCAGCAGTTTAGGCTATACATCGCATTTGTAAGAATCCCTAAAGGGCATACCCTCGATGTAGATGCCTAAAACTGCTTCTCGGATAAAAATTGGCCCAGGCCAAATGCACACGTCTCCGGTCAAAACGGCTGCTACCGCACAAAAAATGCTACTCGGAGATGCCCGACTGTTGCTAAAAAATCCTCTGAATCTACTTCAAAAATATTCGGTTAAACACAAGCTTCCCTCAACAGGCAAAAAATGAGTCCCGACCACGTTGGCTCCAAAATTGCAAAAACGTCGATCTACTCGACCTATGGGCTATGAACCTTCTGAGGTGCTCAAAACAGCGCCGACTACGACTTGAAATCGAGGTTCTTTTAGAACCGATGACGTGTCAGGCAAAATAATCAATAAGACCTTAACAAGAGGAAAAAAAGCCTACAAAAAGCCTCCAAGCCTCACAATAAATATCGTTAGTGCCATTGTCATAGGCTAAGCAAAGCCTCCGAGCCTCACACCAAAAGGTCTCTACGACCATCAACTTGAAAATTGACAACTTGAGGATTAAAGTGAGCTCGAATCGTAACCCGATTCGGAGACCGGATCCAAAATAGTTAAACTAAGTAAAGCCTCCATGCCCCATATAAAAAGGTCCCTACGATTGAACAACGTAAGTTCCATTGTCGCCAGCTAAGCAAAGCCTCCAGGCCCCATATCAAAAGGTCTCTACGACCAAACAGCATAAGTTCCATTGTCGCCGGCTAAGCACGCCTCCGAGCCTCGCACTAAAAGGTCTCAATGACCAAGCAACGCGAAAGGCCACTGTCGTTGGCCGAGAACTCAAATGAGATTCAAGGCTCGACGACAGCTCGAGTCGCAATACGACTTGAAGACTAAACCCAAAGATCATAATACTCCCTAAAAAGTGTGGCATTAATGACGCTTTCTCCAACCGGAACCTTCGAAAAGATTAAAGGGTCAGTTACAGCTCGAATCGCAATGCGACTCGGAGACTGGACCCGAAAAATCGCAAACGCCCAAGGGCATAGAATGAAAGTCATTATCACCAGCCCAAACGGTATCGAGGGTAAAATAAGCTCGAGTCTGGATCCCAATTTGGAGACTGAGCCCAAGGGCAATTCAATCACGATATGCCTAAAAGCACGACCCAAACGACACTATCAACGGTCGTGACAAATCTCTAGGCCGCACGCCCACAAAATCGCTTCGGTCCAGGAGAACAGAGGGTCATCACCCTCTGCCCATGCAGGCAGGAAAAAGCCAGAATGCCTATCAGAGTTCGAGCCGTAGCACGACTCAGTGACTAATTTCACAAACCGGTCTACGCGATCAAAAGCAACGACAGAAAAAAGGTACAAAAGGAATAATGCTTTAAAATTCTCATTACATTACATACGACAAAGACATTCTCCACCTACAGGCATGCCCTGCGCTCGCCGAAAACCAAGTTACAAAATGGTAGGATCTGTATTTTGCGCCAAAGGGCTACAACCCGTCAAGATTGCCGTCTGTAATGCCCACGAGGAGTGACCGAGCATCGCGCTCTTCCGCCCTTGCTTGAGCCAATTCCTCCGAGAGAATAAAGCTCCTCGCTCCAACTTCCTCAAACACTTCTCTCCAGGATCGGCATCGAACATATTCCTCAATCATCTTCTCATGATCAAGGGCTTGCCTCAACCAGATTGAGCATCAGCAGCCTCCTTCATGCAAATCGCCATCTCACGATCCGCCCTGGTTCAGCTCAGCACCGCTTCCGCCCGTGCATCAATTATCTCGGGCCTGACCTTTGAGAGGTCAGACTCCAGTCTCTCGATCATATCCACTTGAACCTTGGCGTTATTATAGGATAAGTTGAGCTAGGCCTCGAAGGCAGGAATCTTGGCGGAGGCACTCATCTCCTCCAAGTCTTGAGCCCGCACTTGGCCCCTTAATTCTTCGGAAGCTACCCTGACACGGTTCACATCACCTTTAAGGTAATCCAAGTCCTTTGTCTTTTTCTTCAGCTAACGCGACAAGAAGGAGCTAGCCTTAAAAATTAAAAAGAAGCAAAGAATGCACTTTAGAGAATTACCTGCTCCATCAAATAGATCTCATAATTTGAGCTCCGATACGCCTCATACCGCCAATGCTGCAGCTCAACTTCTTTCTCCTTGCAAATAAGCCTAAAGGATTCTCCCTCATCCCGAACCCTCTGGAACTTGGCCTTTTGACGAAGCAACTCGGACTTGAGCCTATCGCAGGCCTGCATAAGAAAAATTCAATAAAAGGAGAAAGACGCGGGGTATGAGAGAATTATGCACGAACTCACCGCGAAGTGAAGATGACACGTTTCCTCCAAATCAAAACACACTCCTGATAGTACCGCTCCTGAAACCCCAGAAGAACCGGCCCCGGGCATAACATGCTCACTCGAGGGAGCCGCTTGTCGATAAATAGGCACCCCGAGGACAGCGAACTCGGGTGATGCCCCATCTTTAGAAACACGAGCCCAACCAGAGACACTAGAAGCTCCTTCGCATGATGGGTCCCGGACCCTCTTGCTGCTACCGTCTCTCAGCTCGGAGGCGACGACTCCATCTCTTCACCGAGAAAGTGCTGCCTTGCCCCGAGGAACCGCCCAATATCTACAAAATGAATGAAACCAACATAAATGAGATGGAAAAATGCCACCTCGAGCACATATCGGTAGAGAAAAGAAACATACACACGTACCTTGATGATCTACTCCCCACCTGATACGAGACATAGCTCGCCACCCGCGCTCGTCGTAAGACGAATGGGTCACCAACCTCCGGACGCAGCCGGGCAATACGTGAACTGGGCCTGGCATCCACGAAGTTGCTACCACAAGGAAAATAGCATTGGTTACTTGACCGATTTTTTCCATGAACAAAATCTAAAAGAGCGACAAAGCGCCTCACTTACGTGCGTGATTCCACCCTTCGGCGAATGGCAAAAACTCCATAGGAATGATATCGGTCGTCCTAATTCAGACAAACCAATTGGCCCACTCTCGATCTCCACCTTCATCATCGTCAACAATAAAGGGCGTGGGCGAGCGACCCCTCAAGGTTAGCAATCCTCGATGGTGGAAAGGCTGATACAACCTGATGAGATGGTCGAGCATGAATTCAAGTCCGGCCTTATCCGCAAAGAATCTCATCATCAGCATCGTTCACCAAAACAACGGATGAAAGGAGCTCGAGAAGTCGAGTGTCAGGATTATTTCCCATCATTTCGTCATGAGAAACGCGGAGACTATCTATATGCGGTTAAATCAGAAGACTTGATTTTTGCTATCAAGATAATTTTTGGAGCCTTCCCCGAGACCTCGAGGGTGGAAGGCCACGATCGAGTTCCCAGCCTAAGGCTCATCGAGGTCCGAATCAAAGGAAGCAGGGCCCGAGGTCAGGGTGAGAGAAGAGGTCTTTGAAGCACATGGCTACACCTGATAGGATCAGTCTATCTGTAGCCTACTGAGATGACGTGCGATAGGCCGTCCCATCTTTCTACTCTTGTAAATGATATATACGTACGTTACCAAGTCCCCTCTCCTATATAAAAGGGACTCACCCCACCTTATAAGGGGTGGATGTTGCTCCACTTCTCCAATAAGCAATAATATCTCTCTCTCTCTCTTTCTTCTAAGTTATCAGTATTCTTTAACCCCGAGGTTGCTCTAGAATTTTATTGTTCTTCGCTTGTTCTTCATCATTTAGCTCAAGACTGACGGTATAAAGCCTTGTTTATCTATATCTTTACCTGTTATCTCCTTCCCGATTACCCTCAATAAGACCAAGATAGGATCGAGGCTTGGCCTCGAGGTGTCTGTTGGCTTGCTCTAAGCCCGGGGATTATCATTTTGGCTAACTCGATCTTTACTGTCTTACTTCATGTTTTAACATCAATCACGCCTACAAACTAGCTCGAGAATAGATCACGTATTTTTAGAATTCCATTTATAAATTTAATTATTGTTACCATTTTCACGATAAACATCGGTACTATATATGGCTCATGCGGCCCAGGGAAATCCGTCTCGGAACATAGACAACACTGACTATAAGTCACCTGTACCAAGGAAAAAGGGCAATCCAGCGCTGTGGAAAAATTCATCTCCAGATATCAAATACTTCGAACAAATCCATGTCCAGGGAAATCCATCCTTCAATAATATCATCCACGCTCACTGGAGGTGTGTTACAAAATCCGTAGGGGCTCCTTTAACTCAAGCGCTATCATAAATCAATATAACCGCTACAGCTTGCAGCCCGATCCCATAACGGTCACTATAATCAGTCTCTCGGCCTCACTCAGTCATCAATCTCTCCAATTTCACCCACGGGCTCACAATATTAAGAAAACTGACCCGGAACAATGATATAATGTATCAATAAGTAATAACAGAGACTGAGATATGATATGAATGTATGAATATGACTGATTACAAAATATCAATGTGATGGCAACAAGAAACGACCACTATAGGTCCCAACAATATCAGCATACGGCCTAAACATGATATCTAGCATGATGTAAAACTCAACACTTTATCACTTGGTGAAAAACATAGATATCAATAAAGTAGGCTTATTATACAGTTCCCTAAAGATAACAGGGTCACAATTCATAGGGTGCACGCCCACCCGCCCGTCACCTAGCATGTGTGTCACCTGGATACCAATTACAGGACACTTAGTTTGGGGTTTTATACCCTCAACACTAAGTTAAGAAGAGTTACTTATCTTAAACAAGCCAATTCCAAATGCTGAGCCGATCCAACAATGCTCCAAGAATGCCATCTCACGCATAGAGACCTCCGAATGGCTCAAAACTAGCCAATTACAACTCAAATACATCACATAAAGCCCAAGGAAACCATTACAAATGATAAATATCGAATACAAAATCAAATCCCTAATCCGGCCAAAAATCACACCCAGGCCCGCACCTCGAAACCCGACAAAACTCACAAAATCCAACAACCCATTTAATTACGAACCATACTAGTTTTACCCAATTCCAACTCCAATTCGATGTTCAAAACTAAAAAATCCACATTATGAAACGCTAGGCCAAAACCTCCTATTTCACTTTAAAATTCATCAACCAATTGCCAAAAATGAAGATAGATTCATGGAATATAACCAAACCGAGTAGAGAAAACTTACCCAATTCATATGGTGAAAATTTCTTCAATAATCACCTCAATCCGAGCTCCATAGCTCCCAAAATGCAAAAGTGGCCGAAACCCTCGAAATAGAGTACTTTATAATCACTGGGCGAATCAATGAATCACGATAGCAGAAGTAACCTCGCGATCGCAAAGAAGGAAATGCACTGCCCCCTGAAAATGCACTACATGATCACGTACAAAGGACCGCGAATGCAAAGAAGAAGCAGACACTGCCCAGCTCAGCCAAACACTCTACGCAAACACGTGAAGGCTTACACAAACGCGATGCTCAAATTGAAGCAGCCTATGCGATTGTGTCTGAAGACTCGCAAACGCGATGAACATTTTCTCCCAGCCTTTAAAATAACTCTACACGATCGCGATCGCAATTAAGGTAACTAGATACTCAGTTTCTGCAGAACCAGCAATGCATAAACTCACAAGTCCGAAACCCGTCCAAAACTCACCCGAGCCACTCGGGACTCCGTCCAAATATACCAACAAGTCCCATAACATAACACAACCCTACTGGAGGCCTCAAAACACACATAACAACATCGAAACAACAATTCACACCTAAATTCAAAATCATTGAACTTTGAAATGTTAACTTCTACAACCGATGCTAAAACCTATCAAATTATGTTCGATTTACCTCAAAATTTTCACACGAGTCACATTTGACATTAGGGACTTGCTTCAACTTCCGGAATCGGAATCCGGTACCGATATAAAAAATTTCACTTCTGGTCAATTTTTCCAAAATTCCAACTTTCGCTATTTCAAGCCAACCCCTACTACGGACCTCCAAACCATAATTCAGACATGCTCCTAAGTCCAAAATCATCTAACAGAGCTACCAGAACCATCAAAAATCCAATCTGAGGTCAAATACTAAAAAGTCAAAACTTGGTCAAACCTTTTAAATTTAAAGCTTCTAGCTGAGAATCATTCCTCAAAATTAATTTTGAATAACCTGAAAGCCAAAACTAATGATTCACATTAGTCATAATACATCACACGGAGCTACTCATGCCCTCCAACAATCAAGCAAGGTGAAAATGCTCAAAGCGACAGGTCGGGTCGTTAGACTGAAGTATATCTGAAACAGATGAATTTTGAGATAGATTGAGATTTTATGGATATTCTATTATAGAGTTTAAGGTTCAAAGAACTCGAATTTAAAAATCAGTACTGCAATTCGAATCAACCATTTCAATGTTTGGAAATTTGTGTTAGTGAAAAAAGATTGTTCATGATAAATGATTGATAAAATGGCCCTATAAGAGCCTGGTCTTAGCCGAATGTCTCTAAAATTAGCGGTATTTTAAAAAAAGCCCCCAGCCCCGCATACAATTATTGGTCTTTAGCATTTTTCTATCAGATGGGTAGAGTTTATGCTAGATTTACTCTACCTACCTGTTAATTGCATCAAAGTCTACCAGGCTATCATGAGTTTGCTCTTTAAGGATTCTCTATCGGATTGGTAGAGTTTATGCTATACTTACTTTACCGATCTACTATGCTTTTCATCAAAGTCTACCCAATTGGCAAAAAATTATATTGTTTCAACAAAGTGTTCTTCCAAATTGTAACATGAATTTCGATCAAACGACCCCAAATTCGCTCAAAATTAATGATCTCAAATTTGAAACAAGCTTCTAAATAACAAACCAAACAATCCTCAATCACCAATTAAGTCAAATAACACCAAATCAAATTAGAAAACACTTTGTTTTCTTCAATACTTTCTAAGGTCCAACAATTGAGTTTTGAGCTTTTTACAATAAATCACTAAATTGGTATTTGAACCAAGACTTTAAGCATAAATTATCAACATTAAAACGATTTTAACAATAATGGATCATTAATCTTTTATTTTCCACCCCCAAATAAGAACTTCAAACTTTAAATATTGAAGAACTATGATGTTCAAGTGTAAATGGATGTCGATCTTTTCAAAATAAATGGAACAAAGGGGTAGATAAAAGGTAATACTACCAGCGCTCGAGTTATGACTTCTAACCACTAGATATTTGAGTTTAAAGTGGGGTATTTGCATCTATAACCAGCTTTTGGGTCACCATTGAACTTATACCCACTTTATATAAAATATTAATAGTCTACCCACTTTTCAGATAACTTCAGACATACGAGCATGAAGTAGAAAAAATTTATGTTTGAAGTTTTTCCTGAACTGTGGCCTTATCAAAGTAAAACTTCAGATATTTTCGCCTGAATTGCAAAGCCAATCAAGCAAACTTCAGATCATAGTGCAAGACAACTTGAGTTCATAGTGCAAAATTCAGACTAATTAGTAGAGCTCTCGTGTCAGTTCGCAATAAGGTCGGACCATTGGAAGTTTATTTAATACAACAAGTCTGAAGTATGAACTTCAGAAGTTTTTTCCTGAAATGTGGTCTTATCAAAGAAAAACTTCAAATATTGTCGCCTAAGTTTGGCCTGACTTACATGGGCAATCAGAAAAACTATAGTTCATAGTGCAAACTTCATATAAATTAGTCTGAAGTTCTTCAGTTTGTATTGCAAACTTCATACAAAATCATCTTGTTATATTTGAACTTTAGATTATTTTTCTTGAAGTCTGGTGATAAGTGTAGATTTTAACCACTTATTAGTACCTTCTTGCTTTAGTATTATTCCAAAAGTATTTTTTGTTACCGAAACTAATAAAATTATGCAAATTGTAGGGATATCGGAGAATTGGACTTTAATGAGGAAATCTAAATAAAAAAAGAGTGTTCCGTCTCATAAGGCAAGAAGGAGCCCAGCAAGCCAAAAGTGCACTTTGCAGAAGAAAGCATGGATCATAGAATTATCTCTGCCGCCACAAAAGAAAGCACGAACCATAGAATTATCTCTACGTCTGCAAATCTGGTTCTGAGGCTCAAAAGATTATTGAAGCAAGTATCGTACTGATAAGAATTAAAAAAGTTCAGAGAGTATGTAAATCGACTAAGTTTGAAGCCTTTCTAAAAGTGCATCCGCAGAAGCTAAAGTGCAGTCAAAACCAAATTGTGCGGCTGTAGAATTCATCAACCTACAGAACCAAGTAAAGTGCGAAATGGACATGGAATAGTGCGGCCACAGAACCTCCCAAAGGGTATCTTTGTCAGCGAATTGGGCCACTATAAATAGAAGGGAAACACTTTTTAGGGCAAGTTTTATAGTTTTTTGAGTTGTGCTCATTATAGTTTGCTACTTTTGATAATTTGTGACCAATTTGGGTTGAAAATACATTAGTTTATCATTTTAATTTTGTATTATGACTTCATTTAGTATTTCTTCTTTGTCTTCTTCCATTTCTATTATGAGTAGCTAGATATTTTCTAGGGTTGTGACCCAACCTTAGTATGTAAACCTTATGGGTAATTAATCTAATGCTTGTTTATGATAGGGTATTTATTATTTAGCCTTGTTCATTCATAATTTCTAGAATTAATGGTTTCCAAAATTTATTCATGCCTTTTTGACGCAGAGTGACATTGTAAAGGAAAATGTTGCTAACAAGAATTGGACTAGTTAAGGTTTTGTCTAGCTTAACTAAAGGGTTGAACTAGAGATAGGGAATGCCCTACTTGAGCTTATATCAACTACTTGACTTGATACTCAATTGGGCTTGAGAAAGCCAAAATATAGGTAAAAAACCACTCTATGACCGAGAGGTATTGAGTGGATAATTTAGAGTTGAGAGCTATAATACACCCCGATCACTAAAATGCACACTAACGTAATTTATGTATTAGGCTAACACTTAGGTGAATATTATATCCCTAGGAATTTTATCCATTTGAAAAACAACAAAAGATTTATGCATTTTATAGTTTATTTTCTCTAGCTAATCATTGCTAGTATCAATCGTAGTAATAAATTACAAAGCCCCCTTGTTTGGAAGTGTAATTACGCTATTTCATCTACGCTCATCAAGTGTACATCCTAGCACCCATATTTAACTCGCTAAGGAAGTCGACCCCAACTCATTATTGGGTACTATTCTTCCAATGATCGTTTTCACTCATTGTTGAGTGTGGATTGGGCCTGGATTGCTATATATTTAAGTGTGTTTTGGGAATATATTCTTTCCCCTCCACGTTACTAACTTGTTGAATAAATCATAGGTACAATTATGGCGAACAATGAGCCTTGAAATATGCCTTCGGGGGACTTGGACGATGAGGAGGAAAACTCGATGAGGTACCTCAAGTGCCTAGACCCAATCGGTGAGGCTAGGTGCCACAAGACAATATACTGTTGATACCCAATTTTTTTTTAAGTATTTTATATACCCAAAATACTTTCAAAATGACATATACATACATATATAAGCATACCCAAGTGTTTTAGTATTATTCCCAAATTTTTAAGAATTTTTAGAATCAATTTATTATCTATTTTAACAGTACAAAATCCAATAATTATTCCCAAAATCTTCATTTTGGTGAACAATTTATTTTATTCTCATATTTACATCAAAATATAATTAAGATGATTTTTGTATATTTTTACAAATTTGTTTGTTTTTTAAAGCTAATTGCATATAAATGCAATTATAGCCTATTTTTACGGTTAATAGTATTTTATAATTGTAAAACTAGTTCCAGTAATTTTTAATTAATATATATGCATTATAAATTGGTTCAGCATCTTTAATTTTCTTTTAAAATCATTTTCGCTATTTTTTTTATAAAATAAAAGGGAAAAACTAGTTATTTCAATTATAGCCCAATTCATTTCAATTTTAGCCTCATTTACATTTCAATTTTAGCCTAAAATTGACCCAACCTTCAGCCCAAATCAGACCCAAAATTCCCTACCCAACTTCTTAATTAACTCGATCCAACTATATAACCCGCCCGGATTTCTTTTAATCCTGGCCGTTGATCCTTTTGATCAACGACCACGATCACTCCTTTCCTTTTAAAACTCACCTAACCCAACCCTAACCCCTCATTTCTCTCTAACAGACGCCTTCGAAATCCCTCGTCTCTATCAAATCCTCTCGACCTCTGAAACCCTACCTCCCTCTCCGACCTAAAAGCTACTGGAATCCATGGCAACCTTGGCCATGGATGGCTTATACCCATTCACCCTCGCCCTTAGACCTTGGTTGTTCGAGGTTTCGAAGGTTGACTTCGATGGTTCGCTTTTAGATCTTCTCAGACCTGTAGTTCTATGGCCTCTCCGACTATGCTCCTGCGTATTCAAGCTCTAAAAGCCTGATTCTTTACCTCTCCGACTCGAGATCGGACCTATTTCCAAGCATTTCTCATCTCTAGGGTTTTCTCTAAGAACCTAAGCTATTCGAGGTTCCTTCTCTGTTTGTTTGCCTAGATCTATGCTGAATCTATGTTATACTTTACATTTTAAATGATTTCCCCAATTTTCCTTTCAAAATTTATTTATTTTCGATTTAGGGTTTTTGAAGAAATCTTAAGACATTTTTTTGACTTTTTTTTTCTTCTTTTCTTTGTATGAATCTGTCTATGCTATGTTCTTATGTCCTTTTCTCGCGTGTTTGCTCTTGTGTACTTGTATTTGCCGTATTATGCATGTTCTTCTATTTTTGCTTTGTTCTTTCTTCTACTGGTTTCTATAGCATGCTTTTACGTGTCTATCTTATGAGTCCCTCTACTGTATTTTTTTACTAAGTTTTTAATCCCTTGTTTGCCTTTACTGGACTTTCGTTTTGAGTCCTAAGCATGTTTCATCTACTGTTTTCCTAAGCTTATATCGCCTCTTCTCTTCTGAACTTGTTTGAGAGTCAAGCTTTGATTAAACGTGTTCCCTGTGCTTCAAGATTGGTTTCTACATTCCATTTGCCTTGAACCTGCTATGCTATTTGTTTGTTTTCTCATAAGTCTCTGAAAAAGACTACTGAGCCTGTTCTAGTTGTTGTCTTCTTGTCTATACATCTGATTTGAGTCGGAAACCCTAGTATTTGGGGGGTTTTTGGGCAGGCTTGACTTTGTGTTTGGGCTAAGGTTCTATTCAGGACCCTTTACTCTCTCAGACTCATTTCGAATCTACAAAATGAACTCGACCTCTTTGTTATGACTCTGAATTTTTTTTACCCTTGTCTCTCTCTTGTTTTACATGTCTGTATGCTTTACATATGACAAACTTTTCTTTCAAAAGGCCTTTTTGCCAACTTGTGATTGATTTCGAATTCCTTTATATAAGGTTTGATTGAGTGTTACTAATTTTCTCTAAATTAAACCCCTCTCCACCTTTCCTGGTTGGATTCATGCATACCAAACCTCAACTCCTGATTTTACTAGCAGTTGATTGATTGCCTTTCATTGTTTTGCCCAAACCGTGTACTACTAGGCTCTTTCCTTAAATAATGCCTCTGTGTATTTACCCCTATTATATTACTTTGAAAAAGGGTTTTTAGTTATTTTATTTCCTTAATTAACTTATTCCCGTTTGAAATCAAATCCCTTGACTGAAGGGAAATCATTGAGACTGATTTTCAAAGTTATTTCTTACCACGTCCTACTTGTTTTCTGCACTATAAAAGGGGGACTTTTTTTTTTCTGCACTTGAGACCTCACAATTGAACAGACTCTCAAATTTCACTCTTATACACATAGCTCTGCTTTCTACTCTCTTCTTCTCTCTACTTCTACTCTTTACCTTCTGAAGTACCTTTAAGTTCTCTCTGAACTTTCAAGTGTTCTGCTAAGGATTTGAGTTTGTTCCTGCTATTTGCTTGCTCTGTTGTTCTGTTTATCCTTACTTTGCAACTGGTATGTTTCTCTTAGTTTAGATAATGCTACTCCACTGTGTTTACATTCTAATTTTGTTTGGTTTTCCTTCACTATGTTTCTGCAACTTTGCTACTACTTTTCTTATGTGAATACCCTTTCCCTTTCCCCTTTGTATGTGAGTTTGGTTCAAGGCATAACAACATTATAATATTGCTGTCTATGACTTTGAACTAGGTTCTTTGAACCCCTAACTCAATCAATTCCCACTTCACTTTCCCCTTTTATGTGCTTGAGTTTTGGACTTGGGTCTTATAGTGTCCTAATCATTATCCAAACCTTGGTCTGACCTTCAAAAGGTCTGCTCCTAACTTGTTCAACTAAACAAGTGGTTAAGGGTGTGCTAACCTGTTTTGTGGCTATGTATGACCACCACCTATCATGGCCCCCCTAATTCTCTTTCTTTTTGCACTTATTCCTAGCTATAAGTTCCGCCCCTCTCTTGCAAGCCATGCTTTGGGACCCCTGAGCTCCCTCTGAACTTGGATGCCTGAGAGCTGGCTTTTCCACACTGCACTGTTCCTAATTCTAATGGTATCTAGGGTGTAAGCAATGCTGGGAATCCCTAAGATTCCTTGGAACGTTAAAACACCCTAGGTAATGAGAAGGCTTTGGAAATCTAGATCCCGAAGTTGGTTAAACACATGTTATTGGACATTAGGATTGAATTAGGCTACTCGGATGTAGCTGTTGGCTTTTGATGTATTTTTATTAGCTATTTTCTGGTCTGTAATAATTTGTATAAAAAACTCGGGGGAATATAGTAAAAGGGTGTGGGAGGGGTTTTACTTTCTTGCGTCAATAAGGGTAGATATCATGCTTTAGGACTCTTTTTTTCTAGAAATCCTGCCTATAGGCCTGTTTAACATCGCTGATTCAATCATATAGATACCATACCTATAGCGGTTAACGTTTAATTATGCTGTAAGTCTCTTAGAAATCCTGCCTATAGGGTTTAATGTTTAACTATACTGCAAATCACATAGAAAGCATGCATATAGGATTTAACGCTCATATTCTGTAACTAACACATGTAGAGATCCTGCTTATAGGAATTCTAAGCTTTTTTCTGAAAATTCATGTATAGATATCATATCTATAAGGAATGCATATTCATTAGGCAAACTGTAGGATTAATTAAAAACAGTCATCTCTTCATAAATTCTTTAACAGGTTCTGAAAATTCAAATGTAGATATCGTGCCTATAGGATTTCGCATCAAGTTCATCTGATAATGATATGTTAACTGGTCCTTAACGCCTTAATTTAGTAACGTTTTCAAAAGCCTTAATCTTTTTGAGAAAACTCTCTCGAATCAGTGTACATTTGTCCTAAAAGTTGAGTTCTTCAAATCTGCTTCTTTTCTGAAATGGTTTCTTTTCTAATATTCTGCCGAAGCATTTTCCAACTAAATTCTAGTCTTCCTGAACTCGTCTTTTAAAATAGTTCTGCAGCTTATTCTTTCCTCAGATAGTTCTGTCTTTTCTCCAAAATTCTTTACAATTATTTCTATGTTTTCTAACCGGACAGTCCGCTGATTTTCTTTAAAACTCATTTCTAAGCTAAGTCTGCAGTCTGTTCTCTCTTTCAAAAACTCTTCTGCATTATCCTATCTTCTTAAATCAGTACTTTTCTAAATAACTCGCATTGAATACCTTAATACCTGACAACTGTATCCGAGTTGCCTAATGCAAACTTTCTGCCTAAAACACATGTGTTGAACCAGTCCGTTCATTGCTTAAATTTAATCTAAGATAAAACCAGTATTTGTTAAGGCATGCTATACTAAATGATTGTTTGATTTATGGGGTTAATTTGAGCCTTGTATGATTGTTTGTTCTCCCCTCTTACTTGCTATTTGTTTAGAATGTCGAGTAGAATTTTCTCCTTTAAGCTCCATAAAGGCCTCCATCCCTTTCTTTCCCTTTTAGGATTAGAAGTCCTAATACCCCTCGGACTGATAGGGTTGGGACGAGTAGTAGCATGTGGTAAGTAAACAATACCATTCCGCGCTTTAATACCTTAACAGGGTGGGAATGGTAGACATGGAGATGATGATTACATGATAACACTATGCGTACAATCAGGTACCGGTGTTGTGCGAATGATCCATGTAATGTATGAACCGAGGACCCCCTCCCTCTTTATTAGTTCGTTATTTTCAGATTTTTTCAAAAGTTGCCCAAAACCTTTTTCAAACTTCCGTTTTTGTTTATTTCCCTAAGTTATTTGCATCATTATTTGATCTCTCCCCTTATTGCGTATCTCTTCTTAAATTGCAAAACTGTTATCTTCTAAATTTTAGCATCTTTAAATTTTTATTTGTAACTGTTTTCCCGTATTTGCAAAGCTTGCTTGTTTACCTATTTGCTTGCATTTAAAGTCACAATTTTAGCATGGCCGGGAACCACACTAGTGGATCTTGAGGGGTACCTAACACCTTCCCCTCGGGATAATTTCAAGCCCTTACCCAACTCTGGTTTTCATCTTTAATTCTTCTTAAAGTGTCCTAATGCACTATAATCATTAGGTGGTGACTCTCCAAAATCCAAAAACCCAATTCCTAAATGGGAATAGAGTTGTCTTCCCAAATGTCGTATACCCGATTCCACGAGGAAAAAAAAAGGGGGCGTCGACAGCATGGCGACTCTGCTGGGGATTTCTTTAGGTTTTTACCATTGCATGCTATACGTGACTTTATCGCTTTCTTTTATCGCTTTTGTTTAATGTCTTAATTTTGAAACTAACCTGTTTCTTTTGTTTCTTTTTCTTTAATTACCTTCATTTATTGCTTTTCCATTAATACTGTTGTAATTTCTGAGCAGTCATTGTAAACATTATTGTATGAACGTAAAAATACATGTCAATTTATTTCATCCCTGTAAATTGCATATTCAACATCATATTCCACTCGTGCCAAACAAATACTATATCAACGCTTATAATGAGTGGTTGTGCACTTCCAATACTATCACCCCTTTAAATTTGGCAAAGGCGTATTTGCGGTAAATCCAGTCGATCAACGGTGTAGTCGACGGTTCCTTGCCTTTCCCTCTTGAGTTGTCCGCTCAAAGGTACCAGTATAGCACTTCAAAATAGAAACCTTACTCCATTAAACTGTATATGCAATCATGGTCAAAACTAGCCGAGACAGTAATGTTGTCCACATAATGACTCATTAAGATAGCCTTGTCTAAAGTCCACCGGGTTTCCTTGAAACCCAAACGGATGCCTTCACGTTCTGTGTATTTATTTGGAGAACTTAAATGCTTTGCTATGCTAATTATTGATTTAAATAGTTGAGTTTGGAGGGGGTAAGGGCCTAACACTCTGTTTGCAAAAATTGAGGCACGAGATCCCCAGATTTGGCATGCTAACCAACATTCATCCAAGGCTGTTGAATTGGTGGAATGACCTCCACTCAAGTGATCAAACACTCGTCCGCAAGTACCTAGGGAATATGCCTTATCTCCTAGAGATTCAGCCAAACAACAGAATCATAGAGGCTGCAACGTTGTTCTGGGATAGCGACAAATCTGTGTTCCGCTTTGGTGACCTAGAAATGACTCCTTTACTTGAAGAAATAGGGGGTCTAGCTAGGATTCCTTGGGAGACTCCGGGTTTGCTCATGCCAGAAAATCGCAAAGGAAGGGGTTTTCTTAAGATGATGGGATTTAAGAAAAACCCAGACCTGACATGTTTGAAAGACTCTTACATCACATTTGACTATCTATATGAAAGGTATGACCATAGCAAGTCATACCGCACCTATTCAAACGAATTTGCTATCACCTCATTGGGATATGTCCATAGAAGAGTCTTTGTTTTCATGTTTTGCTTTTTGGGGATGATCGTGTTCCCTATGAAGAAGGCTAGGATCCATACTAGACTAGCCATGGTAACCAAAACTTTGATGGAAGGGATTGGTGGACTAACTTTTAGCATAGTGCCCATGATCGTCGCCGAGATATACCGTGCTTTGAACAAGTGCAACAACAAGGTAGTCATTTTGAGGTTTGCAATTTATTTCTTCAGTTGTGGCTCATGGAACACCTCCAGAAAGGAGAGTACCGATAAGAGATTCTACGCAGAGATTGGGATGATCATATCGCCTTCCACCAGCCAAGGCGTATGAATTATATGCCTAGAATGTTCGCACAGCCAGAGGACACCAGAGGATGGGTGGAATTATTTGAAAATCTGAGAGAAGGCCAGGTACAATGGATGTTTGAGTGGTTCCCCACGGATGAGTTCATCATTCGATCCCGAGATGCACCATTTCTCATACTGATTGGCTTGAGGGGAACTTATCCTTACATTCCTCTCCGAGTCATGAGACAAGCTGGGAGAAAACAAATCATACCGAAGGTCGATAAGACAAGTCACCTCAGGGCTGATTTCCAGGATGACGATAGCCCTCACCGGTGCCAAGCTCAGCATTTGTGGCATTGCAAGATCGTTTTGGAGAAAGAATCCATTGAGCCAGACAGGTACCACGCCGGTTATGTGCCTCATTATTTGGGTTGGTTAGAAGACAATGGCATGGGTCAGCCAAGATCCGTTCGGGGTCACAGAATTATTGACGAGCATGCTGAAACACAGGCTAAGTATAATCAACTGCGCAAGAGAATCCGAGAGTATGAAAGTGAGCATCAGGAAATACAAGAAGCCCATCAGAAACTGATCGAGGAGTGGAAAGAAATGGCTGTCAGCGCCAACAACCGGCTAGGGTATTTGGAGCGGGGTTTAGTAGAGCTGGAAGGGAAGTTCATCAAAAGAATTGAAGATTGTCAAAACGCTGAAGGAAATGCAGGCGGACATCTGGCCCGAGCTTATTTGCTGCTAGGACTACGCGAGTTGGTGGAGCTGTTCGAGGGAGACAAGACTGCCAAATCTGGGGAAGGTCCTTCTGGGACCAAGTAGTTAGGAGTCCTTTATTTTGCTTTAATGATGTAATAAGGCCAACGGCCACTAGTGACATTTACTTTCTGTTATTTAGAGTCATTTTGGATTTGTCTTATTTTTATCAATAAAATGAGGCATTTAGCATTATAAGTTCTCCAAAACTATTTGTCACTAGGCCTACCTCGGGCACAACGAGGCACCAAAATTAGGACGCGATTTATATTCTCGCACAATGTGTTTAAAAACTGCAATAATTTTCTCTCAGAACCCGTGCTAACTTGTTACCTTTTTTTGTTTTTTTTTCTTTTATTTTCATTCCCCTCCCCAAAGGTTAGTTCGTGCATTCTGGCACCATCAACATATTCCACAAGATCCAATGGCTCCCACCTCCTCCTCCTCCGAGTCCTGTCCGGAACAAGAACAAAGGAAAAATGGAAAACACAAGTGCTAGAAAGGAGATTGAAAGGGAGGAAACTTCTCAGGGTACCCCAATTGCTAAGGGAATTGCTGCTCATCTTGAACAAAAATTGCTGAAATTCCAGGAAGAGTTGGACCAAGTTCGGAATTTGGCAAGCCTATCATTCTCTCTTGCTGCTCCTGATGTCAACACCCAGAATTCTCCACCTCCACAAAATACCCCGTAACCACACATACAACCTACTCACGTCCAAACCAGCAACACATGCAACAACGCTCCGTTACTCATCCCCGAGCCACTGAACACCAAAAATGACCATCTCCACAACACTCCTATTTATGTGGATATTGTGCCTCACTACGCCCAACCCATCTCAAATGCACCTGAGTTTGATGACAAGGACTCCCTCATCAGGAACTTAGCAACAGAACTCAAGAAATTAACTAGCCGGGTCCAGGGTGTTGAAGGTAGGAAAGGCATTGAGGGGTTGAACTATGAAGACTTGTGCATTTATCCAGATGTGGAACTTCCGAAGGGGTACAAACCTCCCAAGTTCGAAATATTCGATGGAACCAGAGATCCTAGAGTCCACCTGAGGACCTATTGCGACAAGTTAGTTGGGGTTGGAAGAGACGAGAAAATCCGCATGAAACTCTTCGTGAGGAGCTTGAAGGGAGATGCGCTATTCTAGTATATCAGTCAGGACCCCAGGAAAAGGACGAGTTGGGTAGGCATGGCATCAAACTTTATGGATGGATTCCGTTTCAATGCGGTGAACGCATCGGATGTGTTCTACATACAGAATTTGAAGAAGAAGCCCACTGAAACATTTCGCGTGTATGCTACTCGTTGGAGGTCAAAAGCTGCAAAGGTCAGGCTAGCCATGGAAGAAGAGAAAATGAATAGGTTCTTCATACGGGCTCAGGATCTCCAATATTACGAAAGGTTAATTCTGATCGAGGGTCAAAAGTTCTCTGATATCATCAAACTCGGAGAAAGAATCGAAGAGGGAATCAAGAATGGTATAGTGACAAATCTTGAAGCATTGCAAGCCACCAATAAAGCTTTACAAACTTGTGGCGCATCCAAGAAGAAAGATGTAAGTGCCGTGATGATCGCACAGGGAGCCAAATCACCACCAAAATACCACACTTACCCATCACCTCCACTTACATATCAGCCTATTCCAAATTACCAAGCGCCCGCACCCTCCTATCCACCTCCCGTTTACCAGTCCTCTCCACCTCTCACATAGCAACCCACCTCACCCAAATACTCTCAACCAGCACCTGTTTACCAAGCTTATAATGCTCAACCCTCTCACTATCAATCACCACCCACCCGTCAAAACTTTCTAAGACCCAGACCAAATTTTGATCGTAAACCTCCTAGACAATACACAGCCATCGCAGAACCAATTGACCAGCTATATGAGAGATTCAAAGCTGCTGGTTAAGTCACTCCTATTCCAGCCAAATCTCCAGAAAATCCCTCCCAATGGGTCAACCCCCACAAGACCTGTGCGTATCACTCCGGCATGAAAGGATACACCCTTGACGAGTGCCGTTCATTGAAAGACAAGATTCAGACACTAATAGACAATAAGGTCATTGTAGCAAAGGAGCCCGCTCCTAATGTTCGTAACAACCCCCTGCCTGACCAAAAAGGTGGAGACATTCATATGATCAAGATCGAGGATGATTGGGACCTCAAAGGGTCAATAGGTTTGATTGCTGAAGGGGATGAACCAAAGAAGCTGGCAGTTCCCCTTAACCCAATTATTGTGTAGAATCATCCCTCCATGGATGATGAAGTGAGTATGTCTATGCCTCTTGAATTTGAAGCACCTCCTTCTGCAAAGGCGTCCGGGCCAATCGAATTTGAATTTAGAGTTCCAAAGGCACCCACACCCTTTAAAGTTGCTGTGTTACCACCAAGGGTGCCTATTCCGGTGGCAATGACTGACATGATACCATTCCACTCAAATGCCATACCGTGGGATTACACTACCGAAGTTAGGAGAAAAGGAAAGACAAAGACAGGAGAAATAATTGCCGCACAAGGAATGACTAGAACAGGAAGGGTCTACACCTGCCTAGCCGAATCCGGTTAGCAAGCCCCGGGACGTCCCATCGAGATAGGACCCGATGATCTTTGGAGGAAAATACAGGCTAAGGAGTACTCGTTCGCTGAACAGTTGAAAAAAACACTGGCATAGATATCTATCCTGGCACTTCTGAAAAGTTTAGACGCTCACAAGAATGCCTTAATGAAGATACTGAGCGAAGCCTACGTGCCCAGATATATAACCGGGGGAGAGATGGAGAACATGGTGGGGCAAGTGCTGGAGAGCCACAAAATAACCTTCCATGAAGATGAATTGCCGCCAGAAGGCTTGGGCCACAACAAGGCACTGCACATCACCGTGCAGTGAGAAGATTATTTCATCACCAGGGTTCTGATCGACAGGGGATCAAGCCTTAACATCTGTCCACTTGTAACTCTCAGAACTTTGGGGAAAGACCTACATAAGATCAGAGACGGGGCTATCAATGTCAAAGCCTTCAATGGATCCCAGAGATCTACTATTGGAGAAATCAGCCTGTGCTTGCAAATGGGAACAACATGGTTCGACGTCGACTTCCAAGTGATACACGTCCCGGCATCCTACAACTTGCTGTTAGGATGCCCCTGGATCCACGCTGCTGGAGCCGTAGCATCGACCCTACATAAGGTGGTAATGTTTGAATGGAACCACCAAGAGGTGATCATTCATGGTGATCCTATATATAGTCGCCAGACATCCCGATGATTAGAGTCAGAAGGAAAATAGGCGGAGAGACATACCACCATATCGAAAGGGTCAATGCTGTAGAAAAAGACAAGTGGTGGGACAAAAAGATTGAAAGCATCCTGAATTGGTATGGGTACGAGCCTGGAAAGGGGCTCGGTAAAAATCTTCAGGGGATCACTAAGCCCATCAAACTGAAGAAACATGGCACTACCTTTGGCTTAGTGTATGATTATAGTTGGAAAGAATTCCAGAATTGGTCGCCACTATGGCGCGGCCCCTACTATCCATTGGAGTTTCCGATACCTAGCCTGGATCAAACCTTTCAGCCAGTAGATACTATATATGGGTTCGAAGAGGATGAAACATTGGCAACCATGAAGAATTTGTTCCTAGAGGATGATGATATGGACTGTTGTGTTCTTTTTGAGGAGGAGGGGGAGGAAGGCCCTTCATACAAGCTGTGAACAGAGGAGACCACCTCAACAATTGGTCAATTAGGACCGTCAGGGCCCGGAAGGCTTTGGGGTAGCAAGGCTAAACAAAAGCAGCATGCATAGCATTTTTTTAGTTTACTTTACTAGTTGATTTTCTTTCTGCATTGTGTTTAATTTCGAAAAGAGCTCCAATGTTTCAAATAATTTTTGAATTTAATCAAAGCATCTCAGTTTATCATATATATCTCGCTTATTATTTTCTCTATCATTTACTCTATTTTATACAGCATTACTATTACTTATCTTGATGATGAACCAATGACTGTGACTTGCAACAAAACAACGCAACAAAAGGACGTAGATTCAGAAGAAGATGAAATACCTGAAGAGGTCGTCATAGAGGTTGAGAATTTTGAGAACAGACCTAAGTCCAACCTAGAAGAAACTGAGGTTATTAATTTGGGAGATGCAGAGAATGTCAAAGAAACTCGCATCAGTGTTCACTTGTCGCCATCAGAAAAGGAGGAATATACAGAATTTTTGAAAGAATATGAGGACATATTTGCCTGGTCGTATGATGATATGACTGGCCTCAGCACGGCCATTGTAGCTCATAAGTTGCCAACAGATCCAGCTTGTCCGCCAGTAAAACAGAAGCTCAGGAAATTCAAACCCGACATGAGTTTGAAAATCAAAGAAGAGGTTACTAAGCAAGTCAAGGCTAAGGTTCTCAAAGTGGTCGAGTATCCAACATGATTAGCCAACATCGTGCCAGTACCAAAGAAGGACGGGAAGTTTAGAATCTGTGTTGACTACCGGGATCTCAATCGGGCCAGTCCCAAGGATGACTTCTCCTTGCCAAACATACACATTCTTATTGACAACTGCGCCAAGCATGAGTTGCAATCTTTTGTTGATTGTTTCGCTGGGTATCATCAGATATGGATGGATGAGGAGGATGGAGATAAAACAACTTTCATCACGCCGTGTGGAATGTATTGTTACAAAATGATGCCATTTGGATTGAAGAATGCTGGTGCCACCTATATGAGAGCCATGACTACTATCCTTCACGACATGATACACAAGGAGATCGAGGTATATGTGGACGATGTCATCGTCAAATCCAAGAAAGCCACTGATCATATGGAAGATTTGAGAAAGTTCTTCAACAGACTGAGAAGGTATAACCTGAAACTGAATCCCGCCAAGTGTGCATTTGGGGTTCCTGCCGGAAAACTACTAGGTTTCATCATGAGTCGTCGAGGAATAAAGTTGGACCCATCAAAGGTCAAAGCCACCTAAGAATTGCCACCGCCAAAGAACAAGAAGGACGTGATGAGTTTCCTGGGGAGACTCAACTATATCAGCCAATTCATAGCCCAGTCCACAGTGTGAAACCATCTTTAAAATGCTAAAGAAGGACGCTGCTACTAGATGGACCGACGATTGTCAGAAAGCCTTTGACAGAATCAAGGAGTACTTGTCAATGCCACCAGTCTTGGTTCCGCCCGAGCCACGAAGGCCCTTATTGCTTTATCTTGCAGTTTTGGATGGAGCTTTCGGTTGTGTTTTGGGACAACATGATGAGATAGGAAGAAAGGAGCAGGCCATCTACTACCTCAGTAAGAAGTTTACCCTGCACGAGGCCCGATACTCCTTATTAGAGCGCACCTGTTGTGCTCTGACTTGGGTAGCTCAGAAATTGAGGCATTATTTCTGTGCCTACACCACTTATCTCATATCCAGGATGGACCCGCTGAAATACGTTTTTCAAAAGCCCATGCCCACTGGCAAGCTCGCCAAGTGGAAAATCTTGTTGAGTGAGTTTGACATTTTTTCGTTGCTCAGAAAGAAATCAAGGGTCAAGCCATCGCAGATCACCTTGCCGAGAACCCTATATGCGGAGAATACGAACCCCTGAAAACATATTTTCCTGATGAAGAAATGTCCTTTGTAGGAGAAGATATTACGGAATCCTACGATGGTTGGAGGTTGTTTTTCGACGGGGCCTCCAATTTTAAAGGAGTTGGCATAGGGGCAGTCCTAGTATCAGAAACTGGCCAGCATTACCCGGTATCCACCAAGCTCAGGTTCCCTTGCACAAACAACATGGCTGAATACGAAGCTTGTATCCTGGGACTCAAGATGGCCGTTGACTTGAACATTCAAGAATTACTAGTGATCGAGGACTCAAACCTGCTCATACATCAAGTACGAGAAGAATGGGCAACCAAAAACTCCATGTCCCCAGGGTCCAGAACGAGTTCGTTGATGCATTGGCTACTTTGTCATCCATGATCCAACATCCAGACATGAATTTCATTGATCCCATCTCGGTAAAAATTTATGATCAGCCAGCTTATTGTGCTCACGTTGAGGAAGAAGTGGACGGAATACCATGGTTCCACGACATCAAGGAGTACTTGACAACATGAGAATATCCAGAACTTGCCAACGCCGCTCAGAAACGCCCACTTCAGAGATTATCCAACAATTTCTTTCACAATGGGGGAATCATGTATAGGAGGACTCCCAATTTGGGTTTGTTAAGGTGTGTCGAAGCAAAAGAAGCAACCAGACTATTGGATGAAGTGCACACAGGGACCTGCGGGCCACACATGAATGGTTTTATCTTAGCAAAGAAGATACTCCGAGCAGGTTATTTTTGGATAACTATGGAAACAGACTGTATCCAATATGTTCGCAAATGCCATCGCTGTCAGATACATGCAGACATGATAAAGGTGCCTCCAAATGAGCTTACTGCAACAAGCTCACCATGGCCATTTGCCGCCTGGGGGATGGATGTCATTGGACCTATCGAGCCTGCCACATCAAACGGGCACAGATTTATCCTGGTGGCGATTGATTACTTTACTAAATGGGTTGAAGCAACATCATACAAGGCAGTGACTAAGAAAGTTGTGGCATATTTCGTCCGTGACCGTATTGTTTGCCGATTCGGGATTCCAGAATCAATCATCAACGACAATGGTTCCAATCTAAACAACAACTTGATGAAAACAATGTGCAAGACGTTCAGGATCAAACACAAGAACTCTATAGCCTACAAGCCTCAGATGAATAGAGCTGTAGAGGCGGCCAACAAGAATATCAAGAAGATACTATGGAAGATGGTCGAAAGTCACAAACAATAGCATGAGAAGTTAGCGTTTTATTTGCTGGGATACCGCACGACGGTCCGCACATCAACCACGACAACTCCCTACATGCTGGTTTATGGTACAGAGGCGGTCATTCCAGCTGAGGTAGAAATTCCCTCCTTCAGGATCATACAAGAAGCAGAGTTGGACGATGCAAAATGGGTAAAAGGTCGCTACGAGCAGTTATCCCTTATAGATGGGAAAAAGATGAATGTAGTTTACCACAGTCAGTTGTATCAGAACAGAATGTCCAGAGCCTTCAACAAGAGAGTTAAGCATGGGAAGTTTACAGCAGGACAGCTGGTGTTGAAGAAGATATTCCCACATCAAGATGAAGCCAATGGGAAGTTCTCTCCCAACTGGCAAGGTTCGTACATGCTTTACCGAGTTCTAACTAGAGGAGCCCTTATCCTTGTAGAAATGGGCGGAGAACTCTGGCCAAAGCCAATCAACTCAGATGCAGTGAAATGATATTATGTGTAATCACCTATGATTGCTTGATGATGTAATTTGAACTACGCCTGACCTGATTCCCATTTAAGAGGGAATACATGGGCAGCCCTATGGGTTCGGTCACAATTTAATAAAAATCTCATTTCTCCCTATTATTGGGACTGGGGCAAAATTTTGAGAAGGACCCTCAAAATTCCGAATTTGGTCTTCAGCCGCTCATCACCAAGGATGTCATCTCAATAAACTGGGGTAGAATTTTGAAGAAGACCCTCAAATTTCCGAAGTCGATCTTGCATTCGTTCAGCGCAGCCGTCAGAAGTTCCAACCCAGTGAACTAGGGTAGAATTTTGAGGAGGGCCCTCAAAATTCCAGAGCTAGAGAGGTTACAATGCTTTGAACCGTATTGCAGTCGTTGGTTCATCTAAACAAAACTATTTTCTACTTACGTTATATTTGTTAAATCATGCATAACTATGATAGCTACTGTTTAGCAACGCTACCCCAATGATGCACGACGTCGGAAGCCGCGGAAGAGTGAACTAACCTTTCCCCTTTACAAAACTCATAATTTTCTTTGGATGCAAGCACCCAAGTCACAAAGTTATCAAATGTGTTACGCAACCGCATCGAACCGTTGTGCCTATGCGCGTTCGCTATCTGCACGCAATGGCCCAGTAGCCGCAATATCATGATTAGCTATCAGCTAAGAATTTTTTGTTCTTACTATTCGCTTTATCTTATTACATATGGCTACCTTTCTGCCGTTCGAGACTAAACATTGTCACCATCCTGCATTATCTACATAAGGCTACCTTTCTGCCTTCCGAGACTAAGTGATGTCTCCATCTTCATTTCCCTGCATTGTATAAGGCTACCTTTCTGCATTTCAAGACTAAGCGTTGTCTCCATCCTGCATTATCTGCACAAGGCTACCTTTCTGCCTTCCGAGACTAAGTGTTGTCTCCAGCTGCATTTTCCTGCATTGCATAAGGCTACCTTTCTGCCTTTCGAGACTAAGCATTGTCTCCATCTGGAATTTCTTAAATTGCATAAGGCTACCTTTATGCCTTCTAAGACTAAGCGTTGTTTCCATCCTGCATTATTTGCATAAGGCTACCTTTCTGCCTTCCGAGACTAAGCGATGTCTCCATCTGCATTTCCCCGCATTGCATAAGGCTACCTTTCTTTTTTTCGAGACTAAGCATTGTCTCCATCCTGCATTATCTGCATAAGGCTACCTTTCTGCCTTCCGAGACTAAGTGTTGTCTCCATCTGCATTTTCCTGCATCGCATAAGGCTACCTTCTGCCTCCGAGGTTAAGCTCTACCTCCACTTGCATGGATGAAATATCGCCACCTTTACTTACATCTTGCAATCGACTGAAATATCGCCTGTTTCATTTAAATTTTTCTATCGGCTGAAATATCTCCATTTACATTTCTTGCATCGGCTGAAACATCGCCTGTCTTATTTAATTTTCCATCGGCTGAAATATCACCTATTTCATTTAAAATTTTCTATTGGCTGAAATATCGCCATTTTACTTTTCACATCGGCTGAAACATCGCCTGCCTTATTTAAATTTTTTGCCGGCTGAAATATCGCCATTTACATTTCTTGCATCGGCTGAAACATCGCCTGTCTCATTTAAATTTTTGTCGGTTGGAATATCGCCATTTACGCTTTTGCATCGGCTGAAATACTACCAAATCTTGCATTTCATGGGCTGAAATATCGCCAAAACTATCCAAAGGCGTCATCATTCGGAGGCATCATCTTCATAGCCCGAGAACACCATGCCATGGCTCGAGGACCCCACTTTATATCTTGCACATAATTATTCAAAGGCATCATGGTTCGGAGGCACCATTATCGTAGCCCGAGGACGTCATTTCATAGCCTACGAATCCTTTAATTTTGTGCCTCATGGCCCAGGACATCATGGTCCAAGTACGTCATCCTAACCGTCCGAGGACTGCATTCATGGTCCGACGGAACTTGCATCATGTTTTAGTCTATGCACAATATACGCCTATATTGCTCACTTGCAGGTACAACGGCTGGCACCGGCCTTCTTAGCAGGAGCGATTCCACTCCGGCTCCCGCAGCCTATCAACTTCAAAACACTTTTTGCTTCCCCCCAAGAGTTGTGTCCATCCTTTCAAATCTCAATCGGCATGTTCCGTCAATGTTTCTTCAACTACATACGGCCTGATTCCTGTAAAACCAGAGATATGTGGGCAGCTCAGAAACTAGAGCTCGGTCAAAACCTTTTCAAATTGCCGCTTCCGGTCAAAATTGGTCATCATATCTTTACCCGACAACTCTTTCATTCTTCCCGGGTAAAGAGGGGCAGCTGTTGATACCCAATTTTTTCCTAAGTATTTTATATACCCAAAATACTTTCAAAATTACATATACATGCATAAATAATCATACCCAAGTGTTTTACTATTATTCCCAAATTTTTAAGAATCAATTTATTATCTATTTTAACAGTACAAAATCCAACAATTATTCCCAAAATTATCATTTTGGTGAATAATTTATTTTATTCTCATATTTACATCAATATATAATTAAGATAATTTTTGTATATTTTTATGAATTTGTTTGGTTTTTTTAAAGCTAATTGCATATAAATGCAATTATAGCCTATTTTTACGGTTAATAGTGTTTTATAATTGTAAAATTAGTTCCAGCAATTTTTAATTAATATATATGCATTATAAATTGGTTCAACATCTTTAATTTTTTTAAAAATAATTTCTGCTATTTTTTATAAAATAAAAGGGAAAAACTGGCTATTTCAATTATAGCCCAATTCATTTCAATTTTTGCCTCATTTACATTTCAATTTAAGCCTAAAATTGACCCAACCTTCTGCCCAAATCAGACCCAAAATTCCCTACCCAATTTCTTAATTAACCCGATCCAACTATTTGACCCGCCCAGATTTCTTTTAATCCTGGCCGTTGATCCTTTTAATCAACAGCCAGGATCACTCCTTTTCTTTTAAAACTCACCAAACCCAACCCTAACCCCTCATTTCTCTCTAACAGTTGCCTCCAAAATCCCTCGTCTCTCTCGAATCCTCTCAACCTCTGAAACCCTACCTCCCTCTCCGACCTAAAAGCCACCGGAATCCATGGCAGCCTTGGCCATGGATGGCTTATACCCGAGTTCACTCTCGCCCTTAGACCTTGGTTGTTCGAGGTTTTGAAGGTTGACTTCGATGGTTTGCTTTTTAGATCTTCTCAGACCTGTAGTTCTATGGTCTCTCTCACCATGCTCCGGTGTATTCAAGCTCTAAAAGCCTGATTCTTGACCTCTCCGACTCGAGATCGGACCTATTTCCAAGCCTTTCTAATCTCTAGGGTTTTCTCCAAGAACCTAAGCTATTCGAGGTTCCTTCCCTATTTGTTTACCTAGATCTATGTTGAATATATGCTATACTTTACATTTTAAATGATTTTCCCAATTTCCTTTCAAAATTTATTTGTTTCCGATTTAGGGTTTCTGAAGAAATCTTAAGACATTTTTTTGACTTTTCTTTTTCTTCTTTTCTTTGTGTGAATCTATCTATGCCATGTTCTTATGTCCTTTTCTCGCGTGTTTGCTCTTGTGTCCTTGTATTTGCCGTATTATGCATGTTCTTCTATTTGTGCTCTGTTCTTTCTTCTACTGGTTTCTATAGCATGCTTTTACATGTCTATCTTATGAGTCCCTTTACTGTATTTTTTTACTGAGTTTTTAATCCCTTGTTTGCCTTTACTGGACTTTTGTTTTGAGCCCTAAGCATGTTCATCTACTATTTTCCTAAGCTTATATCGCATCTTCTCTTCTGAACTTGTTTGAGTGGCAAGCTTTGCTTAAACGTGTTCCCTGTGCTTCAAGATTGGTTTCTACATTCCATTTGCCTTGAACCTGCTATGCTATTTGTTTGTTTTCTCATAAGTCTCTGAAAAAGACTATTGAGCCTGTTCTAGTTGTTGTCTTCTCGTCTATACATCTTATTCGAGTTGGAAACCCTAATATCTGGGGGTTTTTGGGCAGGCTTGACTTTGTTTTTGGGCTAAAGTTTTTTGGGCTAAAGTTCTATACAAAATGAACTCGACCCCTTTGTTATGACTCTGAATTTTTTCTACCCTAGTCTCTCTCTTGTTTTACAAGTCTGTATGCTTTATACATGACAAACTTTTCTTTCAAAAGGCCTTTTTGCCAACTTGTTATTGATTCCGAATTCCTTTTTATAAGGTTTGATTGAGTGTTACTGATTTTCTCTAAATTAAACTCTCTCCACCTTTCCTGGTTGGATTCATGCATACCAAACCTCAACTCCTGATTTTGCTGGCTGTTGATTGATTGCCTTTCCTTGTTTTGCCCAAACTGTGTACTACTAGGCTCTTTCCTTAAATAATGCCTCTGTTTATTTACCCATATTATATTACTATGGAAAAGGGGTTTTAGTTATTTTCTTTCCTTAATTACCTTATACCCGTTTGAAATCAAATCCCTTGACTGAAGAGAAATCATTGAGACTGATTTTTCAAAGTTATTTCTTACCTTTTCCTACTTGTTTTCTGCACTATAAAAGGGGACTTTTTTTTTGTCTGCACTTGAGACCTCACAATTGAACAGACTCTCGAATTGCACTCTTATACTCATAGCTCTGCTTTCGACTCTCTTCTTTTCTCTACTTCTACTCTTTACCTTCTGAAGTACCTTTGAGTTCTCTCTGAACATTCAAGTGTTCTGCTGAGAATTTGAGTTTGTTCCTGCTATTTGCTTGCTCTGTTGTTCTGTTTATCCTTACTTTGCAACTGGTATGTTTCTGTTAGTTTAAATAATGCTTCTCCACTATGTGTTTACATTCTAATTATGTTTGGTTTTCCTTCACTATGTTTCTGCAACTTTGCTACTACTTTTCTTATGTGAATACCCTTTCCCTTTCCTCTTTGTATGTGAGTACGGTTCAAGGCATAACAACACTATAATATTGCTGTCTATGACTTTGAACTGGGTTCTTTGAACCCCTAACTCAATCAATTCCCACTTCCCTTTACCCTTTTATGTGCTTGACTTTTGGACTTGGGTCTGATAGTATCCTAATCATTATCCAAACCTTGGTCGGTCCTTCCAAAGGTCTGCTCCTAACTTGTTCAACTAAACAAGTGGTCAGGGGTATGCTAGCCTGTTTTGTGGCTAGGTATGACCACCACCTGTCATGGCCCCCTAATTTCCTTTCACTTTGCACTTATTCCTAGCTATAAGTTCTGCCCCTCTCTTGCAAGCCATGTTTTGGGACCCCTGAGCTCCCTCTGAACTTGGATGCCTGAGAGCTGGCTTTGCCACACTGCACTGTTCCTAATTCTTATGGTATCTAGGGTGTAAGCAATGCTGGGAATCCCTGAGATTCCTTGGAACTTTGAAACACCCTGGGTAATGAGAAGGTTTTGAAATCTAGGTCCCGGAGTTGGTTAAACACATGTTATTGGACATTAGGATGGAATTAGGCTGCTCGGATGTAGCTGTTGGCTTTTGATGTATTTTTATTAGCTATTTTCTGGTCTGTAATAATTTGTATTAAAAACTCGGGGGAATATAGTAAAAGGGTGTGGGAGGGGTTTTACTTTCTTGCGTCAATAAGGGTAGATATCATGTTTAGGACTCTCTTTTTCTAGAAATCCTGCCTATAGGCCTGTTTAACATCGCTGATTCAATCATATAGATACCATTCCTATACTGGTTAACGTTTAATTATGCTGAAAGTCACTCAAAAATCCTGCCTATAGGGTTTAATGTTTAACTATACTGCAAATCACATAGAAAGCATGCATACAGGATTTAACGCTCATATTCTGTAACTAACGCATATAGAGATCCTGCCCATAGGAATTCTAAGCTTTTTTCTGAAAATTCATGTATAGATATCATATCTATAGAGAATGCATATTCATTAGGCAAACTGTAGGATTAATTCAAAACAGTCATCTCTCCATAAATTATTTAACAGGTTCTAAAAAATCAAATGTAGATATCATGCCTATAGGATTTTGCATCAAGTTCATCTGATAATGATCTGTTAACTGGTCCTTAACGCCTTAATTCAGTAACGTTTTCAAAAGCCTTAATCTTTTTGATAAAACTCTCTCGAATCAGTGTGCATTTGTCCTAAAAGTTGAGTTATTCAAATCTGCATCTTTTCTAAAACAGTTTCTTTTCTAATATTCTACCTAAGCGTTTTCCAACTAAATTCTAGTCTTCCTGAACTCGTCTTTTAAAATAGTTCTACATCTTATTCTTTCCTCAGATAGTTCTGTCTTTTCTCCAAAATTCTTTGCAATTATTTCTATGTTTTATAACCGGACAGTCCGCTGATTTTCTTTAAAACTCATTTCTAAGCTAAGTCTGCATTCTGTTCTCTCTTTCAAAAACTCTTCTGCATTAGCCTATTTTCTGAAATTAGTACTTTTCTAAATAACTCGCGTTGAATACCTTAATACCTGACAACTATATCCGAGTTGCCTAATGCAAACTTTCTGCCTAAAACACATGTGTTGAACTAGTCCGTTCGTTGCTTAAATTTAATCTAAGACCAAACCAGTATTTGTTAAGGCATGCTAAACTAAATGATTGTTTGATTTCTGGGGTTAATTTGAGCCTTGTATGATTGTCTGTTCTCCCCTCTTTCTTGCTATTTGTTTTGAATGTCAAGTATAATTTTCTCCTTTAAGATCCATAAAGGCCTCCATCCCTTTCTTTCCCTTTTAGGATTAGAAGTCCTAATACCCCCGGGACTGATAGGGTTGGGACGGGTAGTAGCATGCGGTAAGTAACCGATAGCGGTCCGCGCTTTAATACCTTAACGGGGTGGGAAGGGTAGAGATGAAGATGATGATTACACGATAACACTATGCGTACAATCAGGTACCGGTGTTGTGCGAATGATCCATGTAATGTATGAACCGAGGACCCCCTCCCACTTTATTAGTTCGTTATTTTCAGATTGTTTCAAAAGTTGCCCAAAACCTTTTTCAAGCTTCCGTTTCTGTTTATTTCCCTAAGTTATTTGCATCATTATTTGATCTCTCCCCTCATTGCGTATCTCTTCTTAAATTGCAAAACTGTTATCTTCTAAATTTCAGCATCTTTAAATTTTTATTTGTAACAGTTTTCCCGTATTTGCAATGCTTGCTTGTTTACCTATTTGCTTGCATTTAAAGTCACAATTGTAGCATGGCCGGGAACCACACTAGTGGATCTTGAGGGGTGCCTAACACCTTCCCCTCGGGATAATTTCAAGCCCTTACCCAACTCTGGTTTTCATCTTTAATTCTTCTTAAAGTATCCTAATGCACTATAATCATCAGGTGGTGACTCTCTAAAATCCAAAAACCCAATTCCCAAATGGGAATAGAGTTGTCTTCCCAAATGTCTTATACCCGATTCCACGAGGAAAAAAAAAGGAGGGCGTCGACAGCATGGCGACTCTGTTGGGGATTTCTTTAGGCTTTTACCATTGCATGCTATACGTGACTTTATCGCTTTCTTCTATTGATTTTGTTTAATGTCTTTATTTTGAAACTAACATGTTTCTTTTGTTTCTTTTTCTTTAATTACCTTCATTTATTGCTTTTCCATCAATACTGTTGTAATTTCTAAGCAATCATTGTAAACTTTATTGTATGAACGTGAAAATACATGTCAATTTATTTCATCCCTGTAAAATGCATCTTCAACATCATATTCCACTCGTGCCAAACAAATACTATAGCAACACTTATAATGAGTGGTTGCGCACTTTCAATACTATCACCCCTTTAAATTTGGCAAAGGCGTATTTGCGGTAAAACCAGTCGATCAACGGTGTAGTCGACGGTTCCGTGTCTTTGCCTCTTGAGTTGTCCGCTCAAGGGTACCAGTCTAGCACTTCAAAATAGAAACCTTACTCCATTAAACTGTATATGCGTCATGGTCAAAACTAGCCAAGTCAGTCATATTGTCCACATAATGACTCATTAAGATAGCCTTGTCCAAAGTCCACCGGGTTTCCTTGAAACCCAAACGGACGCCTTCACGTTCTGTGCATTTATTTGGAGAACTTAAGTGCTTTGCTATGCTAATTATTGATTTTAAATAGTCGAGTCTGGAGGGGGTAAGGTCCTAACACTCTGTTTTGCAAAAAATGAGACACGAGATCCCCAGATTTGGCATGGTAACCAACATTCATCCAAGGCTGTTGAATTGGTGGAATGACCTCCACTCAAGTGATCAAACACTCGTCCGCAAGTACCTAGGGAATCTGCCTTATCTCCTAGAGATTCAGCCAAACAACAGAATCATAGAGGATGCAACGTTGTTTTGGGATAGCGACAAATCTGTGTTCCGCTTTGGTGACCTAGAAATGACTCCTTTACTTGAAGAAATAGGGGGTCTAGCTGGGATTCCTTGGGAGACTCCGGGTTTGCTCATGCCAGAAAATCGCAAAGGAAGGGGTTTTCTTAAGATGATGGGATTGAAGAAAAACCCAGACCTGACATGTTTGAAAGACTCTTACATCCCATTTGACTATCTATATGAAAAGTACGACCATAGCAAGTCATGCCGCACCTATTCAAACGAATTTGCTATCACCTCATTGGGACATGCCCATAGAAGAGTCTTTGTTTTCATGTTTTGCTTTTTGGGATGATTGTGTTCCCTATGAAGAAGGCTAGGATCCACACCAGACTAGCCATGGTAACCAAAACTTTGATGGAAGGGATTGGTGGACAAACTTTCAGCATAGTGCCCATGATCGTCGCTGAAATATACCGTGCTTTGAACAAGTGTCAACAACAAGGTAGTCATTTTGAGGGTTGCAATTTATTGCTTCAGCTGTGGCTCATGGAACACCTCCAGAAAGGAGAGTACCGACAAGAGATTCTACGCAGAAATTGGGATGATCATATTGCCTTCCACCAGCCAAGGCGTATGAATTATATGCCTATAATGTTCGCACAGCCAGATGACGCCAGATGATGGGTGGAATTATTTGAAAATTTAAGAGAAGGCCAGGTACAATGGATGTTTGAGTGGTTCCCCATGGATGAGTTCATCGTTTGATTCCGAGATGCACCATTCCTCATACTGATTGGCTTAAGAGGAACTTATCCTTACGTTCCTCTCCGAGTCATGAGACAAGCTGGGAGAAAACAAATCATACCGAAGGTCGATAAGACGAGTCACCTCAAGGCTGATTTCCAGGTCGATGATAGCCCTCACAAGTGCCAAGCTCAACATTTGTGGCATTGCAAAATCATTTTGGGGGTAGAATCCATTAAGCCAGACAGGTACCACGCCGGTTGTGTGCCGCATTATTCGGGTTGGTTAGAAGACAATGGCATGGGTCAGCCAAGACCCGTTCGGGGTCACAGAATTATTGACGAGCATGTTAAAGCACAGGTTAAGTATAATCAACTACGCAAGAGAATTCGAGAGTGCGAAAGTGAGCATCGGGAAATACAAGAAGCCCATCAGAAATTGATCAAGGAGTGGAAAGAAATGGCTGTCAGCTCCAACAACCGACTAGGATATTTGGAGTGGGGTCTAGTAGAGCTGGAAGGAAAGTTCGTCAAGAGGATCAAAGACCGCCAAAACGCTGAAGGAAATGCAGGCGGACACCTGGCCCGAGCCTACTTACTGCTAGGACTACGCAAGTTGGTGGAGCTGTTCAAGAGAAACAAGGATGCCAAATCTGGGGAAGGTCCTTCTGGGACCAAGTAGTTAGGAGTCCTTTATTTTGCTTTAATGATGTAATAAGGCCAATGGCCACTAGTGACATTTAATTTCTGTTATTTAGAGTCGTTTGAATTCGTCTTATTTTTATCAATAAAATGAGGCATTTAGCATTATAAGCTCTCCAAAATTATTTGTCGCTAGGCCTACCTCGGGCACAACGAGGCACCAAAATTAGGATACGATTTATATTCTCGCACAATGTGTTTAAATACTGCAACATTTTTCCTCAGAACCCACACTAACTTGTTACCTTTTTTGTTTTTCTTTTATTTTTATTCCCCTCCCCAAAGGTTAGTCCTGCATTCTGGCACCATCGGCATATTGCAGAAGATCCAAGGGCCCTCCACCTCCTCCTCCTCCGAGTCCTGTCCGGAACAAGAACAAAGGAAAAATGGGAAACACAAGTGCCAGAAAGGAGATTGAAAGGGAGGAAACTTCTCAGGGTACCCCAATTGCTAAAGGAACTATTGCTCATATTGAACAAAAATTGCTGAAATTCCAGGAAGGGTTGGACCAAGTTCGAAACTTGGCAAGCCTATCATTCTTTCTTGCTGCTCCTGATGTCAAAACCCAGAATCCTGCACCTCTACAAAACACCCCGCAACAACAAATACAACCTACTCACGTCCAAACCTGCAACACATGCAACAACACTCCATTACTCATCCCCGAGCCACTGAACACCACAAATGACCATCTCCACAACACTCCTATTTACGTGGATACTGTGCCCCACTACGCCCAACCCATCTCAAATGCACCTGAGTCTGATGACAAGGACTCCCTTATCAGGAACTTAGTGGCAGAACTCAAGAAATTAACTAGCCGGGTCCAGGGTATCAAAGTAGTAAAGGCATTGAGGGGCTGAACTATGAAGACTTGTGCATTCAGCCAGATGTGGAACTTCTGGAGGGGTACAAACCTCCCAAGTTCGAAATGTTCGATGGAAACAGAGATCCTAGAGTCCACCTGAGGACCTATTGCGACAAGTTAGTTGGGGTTGGAAGAGACGAGAAAATCCGCATAAAATTCTTCATGAGGAGCTTGAAGGGAGATGCGCTATCCTGGTATATCAGTCAGGACCACAGGAAATGGACGAGTTGGGTAGGCATGGCATAAAACTTTATGGATAGATTCCGTTTCCATGCGGAGAATGCACTGGATATGTTCTACATACAGAATTTGAAGAAGAAGCAAACTGAAACATTCAGCGAGTATGCTACTCGTTGGAGGTCAGAAGCTGCAAAGGTCAGGCCAGCCCTGGAAGAAGAGCAAATGAATAGGTTCTTCGTACGGGCTCAGGATCCCCAATATTACGAAAGGTTAATGCTGATCGAGGGTCAAAAATTCTCTGATATCATCAAACTCGAAGAAAGAATCAAAGAGGGCATCAAGAATGGTATGGTGACAAATCTTGAAGCATTGCAAGCCACCAATAAAGCTTCACAAACTGGTGGCGCGTCCAAGAAGAAAGATGTAAGTGCCGTGATGATCGCACAGGGAGCCAAATCACCAACAAAATACCATACTTACCCATCACCTCTACTTACATATCAGCATATCCCAAATTACCAAGCGCCCGCACCCTCCTATCTACCTCCCGTTTACCAGTCCTCTCCACCTCTCACATATCAACCCACCTCACCCAGATACTCTTAACCAGCACCTGTTTACCAAGCTTATAATGCTCAACCCTCTCACTATCAATCACCACCCACCCGTCAAAATTTTCCAAGACCCAGACCAAATTTTGACCGTAAACCTCCCAGACAATACACAGCCATCATAGAACCAATTGACCAGCTATATGAGAGACTCAAAGCTGCTGGTTAAGTCATTCCTATTCCAGCCAAAGCTCCAGAAAATCCCTCCCAGTGGGTCAACCCCAACAAGACCTGTGCGTATCACTCCGGTATGAAAGGACACACCCTTGACGAGTGCCGTTCATTGAAAGACAAGATTCAGACACTGATCGACAATAAGGTCATTGTAGCAAAGGATCCTGCTCCTAATGTTCGTAACAACCCCCTACCTGACCACAAAGGTGGAGACATTCATATGATCAAGATCAAGGATGATTGGGACCCCAAAGGGTCAATAGGTTTGATTGCTGAAGGGGATGAACTAAAGAAGCCGGCAGTTCCCCTTAACCCAATTGTTGTGCAAAATCATCCCTCCACGGACGATGAAGTGAGTATGTCTATGCCTCTTAAATTTGAAGCACCTCCTTCTGCAAAGGCGTCCGGGCCAATCGAAGTTGAATTCGGAGTTCCAAAGGCACCCACAACCTTTGAAGTTGCTGTGTTACCACCACGGGTGCCTATTTCGGTGGCAATGACTGACATGACACCATTCCACTCAAATGCAATACCGTGGGATTACATTACCGAAGCTAGGAGGAAAGGAAAGACAAAGACAGGAGAAACAATTTCCGCACAAGGAATGACTAGAACATGGAGGGTCTACACCCCAAAGCACCTAGCTGAATCTGGTAAGCAAGCCCCGGGACGTCCTATTGAGATAGGACCCGACGATCTTTGAAGGAAAGTATAGGCTAAGGAGTACTCGATCGCTAAACAATTAAACAAAACACCGGCGCAGATATCTATCCTGGCTCTTCTGCAAAGTTCAGACGCTCACAAGAATGCCTTAATAATGATACCGAGCGAAGCCTACGTGCCCAGCAATATAACCGGGGGCGAGATGGCGAACATGGTGGGGCAAGTGTTGGAGAGCCACAAAATAACCTTCCATGAAGAGGAATTGCCGCCAGAAGGCTTGGGCCACAACAAGGCACTGCACATCACCGTGCAGTGCGAAGATTATTTCATCACTAGGGTTCTGATCGACGGGGGATCAAGCCTCAACATCTGTCCACTTGTAACTCTCAGAACTTTGGGGAAAGACCTACATGAGATCAGAGACGGGTCTATCAATGTCAAAGCCTTTGATGGATCCCAGAGATCTACTATTGGAGAAATCAGCCTGTGCTTGCAAATGGGACCAACATGGTTCGACGTAGACTTACTAGTGATAGACGTCCCGGCATCCTACAACTTGCTGTTAGGATGCCCCTGGATAGCATCGACCCTGCATCAGGTGGTAAAGTTTGAATGGAACCACCAAGAGGTGATCATTCATGGTGATGGTAGTAACCCTATATATAGTCGCCTGACTATCCCGATGATTAGAGGCAGAAGGAAAATAGGCGGAGAGACATACCACCATATCGAAAGGGTCAACTCTGTAGACAAAGACAAGTGGTGGGACAACAAGATTGAAAGCATCCTGAATTGGTATGGGTACGATCCTGGAA
>MU689471.1:8820-32150 GCA_026770625.1 Nicotiana glauca | reverse complement strand
TAAGGTTCTCAAAGTGGTCGAGTATCCAACATGGTTAGCCAACATCGTGCTAGTACCAAAGAAGGATGAGAAGTTTAGAATCTGTGTCGACTACCGGGATCTCAACCGGGCCAGTCCCAAGGATGACTTCCCCTTGCCAAACATACACATTCTTATCGATAACTGCGCCAAGCATGAGTTGCAATCTTTTGTTGATTGTTTTGCTGGGTATCATCAGATATGGATGGATGAGGAGGATACAAAGAAAACAACTTTCATCATGCCGTGGGGAATGTATCGCTACAAAATGATGCCATTTAGATTGAAGAATGCTGGCGCCACCTACATGAGAGCCATGACTACTATCTTTCACGACATGATACACAAGGAGATCAAGGTATATGTAGATGATGTCATCATCAAATCCAAGAAAGCCACTGATCATATGGAAGATCTGAAAAGTTCTTCAATAGACTTAGAATGTATAACCTGAAACTGAATCCCGCTAAGTGTGCATTCGGGGTTCCTGCCAGAAAACTACTGGGTTTCATCGTGAGTCATCGAGGAATAGAGTTGGACCCATCAAAGGTCAAAGCCATCCAAGAATTGCCACCGCCAAAGAACAAGAAGGACGTGATGAGTTTCCTGGGGAGACTCAACTATATCAGCCGGTTCATAGCCTAGTCCACAGTCATTTGTGAACCCATCTTTAAAATGCTAAAGAAGGACGCTACTACTAGATGGACCGACGATTGTCAGAAAGCCTTTGATAGAATCAAGGAGTACTTGTCAATGCCACCAGTCTTGGTTCCGCCCGAGCCAGGAAGACCCTTATTGCTTTATCTTGCAGTTTTAGATGGAGCATTCGGTTGTGTTCTGGGACAACACGATAAGATGGGAAGAAAGGAGCAGGCCATCTACTACCTCAGTAAGAAGTTTACCCCGCATGAGGCTCGATACTCCTTATTAGAGCGCACCTGTTGTGCTCTGACTTGGGTAGCTCAGAAATTGAGGCATTATTTCTATGCCTACACCACTTATCTCATATCCAGGATGGACCCACTGAAGTATATTTTTCAGAAGCCCATGCCCATTGGAAAGCTTGCCAAGTGGAAAATCTTGTTGAGTGAGTTCTACATTGTTTACGTGACTTAGAAAGCAATCAAGGGTCAAGCCATCGCAAATCACGTTGCCGAGAACCCTATCGGCGGAGAATACGAACCCCTGGAAACATATTTTCCTAATGAAGAAGTGTCCTTTGCAGGAGAAGATGTTGAGGAATCCTACGATGGTTGGAGGTTGTTTTTCAACGGGGTCGCCAATTTTAAAGAAGTTGGCATAGGGGCAATCCTAGTATCAGAAACTGGCCAGCATTACCCGGTATCCGCCAAGCTCAGGTTCCCTTGCACCTGGGACTCAAGATGGCCGTTGACATGAACATTCAAGAGTTACTAGTGATCGGGGACTCAAACCTGCTCATACATCAAGTTCGAGAAGAATGGGTAACCAAAAACTCTAAGATACTTCCCTACTTGTATCACATACATGAGTTATGGAAAATATTCACAAAGACAAAATTTTAGCATGTCCCCAGGGTCCAGAACTAGTTCACTGACGCATTGGCTACTTTGTCATCCATGATCCAGCATCCAGACATGAATTTCATTGATCCTATCCCGGTAAAGATTTATGATCAGCCAGCTTATTGTGCTCACTTTGATTAAGAAGCGGACAGAAAACCATGGTTCCACGACATCAAGGAGTACTTGACAATAGGAGAATATCCAGAACTTGCAAATGCCGCTCAGAAACGCACACTTCGGAGATTATCCAACAATTTCTTTCACAGAGGGGGAATCTTGTATAGGAGGACTCCCAATTTGGGTTTTTTAAGTTGTGTCGAAGCAAAAGAAGCAACCAGACTATTGGACGAAGTGCACACAGGGACCTGCGGGCCACACATGGATGGTTTTGTCTTAGCAAAGAAGATACTCCGAGCAGGTTATTTTTGGATGACTATGGAAACAGACTGTATCCAATATGTTCGCAAATTCCATTGCTGTCAGATACATGCAGACATGATAAAGGTGCCTCCTAACGAGCTTACTGCAACAAGCTCATCGTGGCCATTTGCCGCCTGAGGGATGGATGTCATTGGACCTATCAAGCCTGCCACATCAAATGAGCACAGATTTATCCTGGTGGCGATTGATTACTTTACTAAATGGGTTGAAGCAGCATCATACAAGGCACTGACTAAGAAAGCTGTGGCAGATTTCGTCCGTGATCGTATTGTTTTCCGATTCGGGATTCCAGAATCAATCATCACCGACAATGGTTCCAATCTAAACAGCGACTTGATGAAAACAATATGTGAGACGTTCAGGATCAAACACTAGAGCTCTACAGCCTACATGCCTCAGATGAATGGAGCTATAGTGGCAGCCAACAAGAATATCAAGAAGATACTAAGGAAGATGGTCGAAAGTCATAAACAATGGCATGAGAAGTTAGTGTTTGCTTTGCTGGGATACCGCACCATGGTCCGTACATCAGCCGGGGCAACTCCCTACATGCTGGTTTATGGTACAGAGGCGGTCATTCCAGCTGAGGTAGAAATTCCCTCCTTGAGGATCATACAAGAAGCAGAGTTGGACGACGCAAAGTGGGTAAAAGGTCGCTACGAGCAGTTAGCCCTTATAGATGGGAAAAGGATGAATGCAATTTTCCACGGTTAGTTTTATCAGAAAAGAATGTCCAAAGCCTTCAATAAGAGAGTTAAGCCAAGGAAGTTTACACCGGGGCAACTGGTGTTGAAGAAGATATTCCCACATCACGATGAAGCGAAGGGGAAGTTCTCTCCCAACTGGCAAGGTCCGTACATGGTTTACCGAGTTCTAACTGGAGGAGCCCTTATCCTTGCAGAAATGGATGGAGAACTCTGGCCAAAGCTAATCAACTTAGATGCAGTGAAACGATATTATATGTAATCACCTATGATTGCTTGATGATGTAATTTGAACTATACCTGACCTGATTCCCGTTTAAGAGGGGATACATAGGCAGCCCTATGGATTCGGTCACAATTTAATAAAAATCTCATTTCCCTTATTATTGGGACTGGGGCAGAATTTTGAGGAGGACCCTCAAAATTCCTAAGTTGGTCTTCAACCACTCATCACCAAGGATGTCATCTCAATAAACTGGGGTAGAATTTTGAGGAAGACCCTTAAATTTCCGAAGTCGATCTTACATTCGTTCAGCGCAACCGTTAGAAGTTCCAGCCCAGTGAACTGGGGCAAAATTTTGAGGAGGGCCCCCAAAATTTCGGAGCTAGAGAGGTTGCAATGCTTTGAACCGCATTGCTGTCGTTGGTTCATCTAAACAAAACTTTTTTCTACTTACGTTATATTTGTTAAATCATACATAACTATGATAGCTGCTGTTTAGTAACGCTACCCCAATGATGCACGATGTCAGATGCAGGCACCCAAGTCACAAAGTTATCAAACGTGTTACGTAACCGAATCGAACGTTGCGCCTATGCGCGTTCGCTATCTGTATGCAATGGCCCAGTAGCCGCAATATCATGATTAGCTATCAGCTAAGAATTTTTTGTTCTTACTGTTCGCTTTATCTTATTACATAAGGCTACCTTTATGCCTTTCGAGACTTAGCGCTGTCTCCATCTTACATTATCTGCATAAGGATACCTTTCTACCTTCCGAGACTAAGTGATGTCTCCATCTTCATTTCCCTGCATTGCATAAGGCTACCTTTCTGCCTTTCGAGACTAAGCGTTGTCTCCATCCTGCATTATCTGCATGAGGCTACCTTTCTACCTTTCGAGACTAAGCGTTGTCTCCAGCTGCATTTTCCTGCATTTCATAAGGCTACCTTTCTGCCTTTCGAGACTAAGTGTTGTCTCCATCTGCATTTTCCTACATTGCATAAGGCTACCTTTCTACCTTCCGAGACTAAGAGTTGTCTCCATCCTGCATTATCTGCATAAGGCTACCTTTCTACCTTCCGAGACAAAGAGATGTCTCCATCTGCATTTCCCCGCATTGCGTAAGGCTACCTTTCTGCCTTTCGAGACTAAGCATTGTCTCCATCCTGCATTATCTGCATAATGCTACCTTTCTGCCTTCCGAGACTAAGTGTTGTCTCCATCTGCATTTTCCTGCATCGCATAAGGCTACCTTCTGCCTTCCGAGGTTAAGCTCTACCTCCACTTGCATGGCTGAAATATCGCCACCTTTACTTACGTCTTGCAATCGGCTGAAATATCACCTGTTTCATTTAAATTTTTCAGTCGACAGAAATATCTCCATTTACATTTCTTGCATCGGCTGAAACATCGCCTGTCTTATTTAAATTTCTGTCGACTGAAATATCGCCTGTTTCATTTAAATTTTTCTGTCGACTGAAATATTGCCATTTTACTTTTCACATCGGCTAAAACATTGCCTGCCGTATTTAAATTCTCTGCCCGGCTGAAATATTTCCATTTACATTTCTTGCATCGGCTGAAACATCGACTGTCTCATTTAAATTTCCGTCGGCTGGAATATCACCATTTACGCTTTTGCATCGGCTGAAATACCACCAAATCTTGCATTTCATGGGATGAAATATCGCCAAAACCATCCAATGGCGTCATCGTTCGGAGGCATCACCTTCATAGCCCGAGAACACCATGCCATGGCCCGATGACCCCACTTTATATCTTGCACATCATTATTAAAGGCATCATGGTTCGGAGGTACCATTATCGTAGCCCGAGGACTTCATTTCATAGCCTACGAATCCTTTAATTTTGCGCCTCATGGCCCAGGACATCATGGTCTAAGGACGTCATCTTAATCGTCCGAGGACAGCATTCATGGTCCGACGGGAACTTGCATCATGTTTTAGTCTATGCAAAATATACGCCTATATTTCTCACTTGCAGGTACATCGGTTGGCACTGGACTTCTCAGTAGGAGCGATTCCACTCTGGCTCCCGCAGCCTATCAACTTCAAAACACTTTTGCCTTCCCCCCAAGCGTTGTGTCCATCCTTTCAAATCTCCATCGGCATGTTCCGTCAATGTTTCTTCAACTACATACGACCTGATTCATATAAAACCAGGGATATGCAGGCAGCTCAAAACCAGAGCTCGGTCAAATCCTTTTCAAATCGTCGCTTCCGGTCAAAATTGGTTATCATATCTTTACCCGACAACTCTTTCATTCTTCCCGGGTAAAGAGGGGCAGCTGTTGATACCCAATTTTTCCCTAAGTATTTTATATACCCAAAATACTTTCAAAATGACATATACATGCATATATAAGCATACCCAAGTGTTTTACTATTATTCCCAAATTTTTAAGAATTTTTAGAATCAATTTATTGTCTATTTTAACAGTACAAAATCCAATAATTATTCCCAAAATTATTATTTTGGTGAATAAATTATTTTATTCTCATATTTACATCAAAATATAATTAAGATGATTTTTGTATATTTTTACAAATTTGTTTGGTTTTTTTAAAGCTAATTGCATATAAATGCAATTATAGCCTATTTTTACGGTTAATAGTGTTTTTTAATTGTAAAATTAGTTCCAACAATTTTTAATTAATATATATGCATTATAAATTGGTTCAACATCTTTAATTTTCTTTTAAAATTATTTTTTCTATTTTTTATAAAATAAAAAGGAAAAATTGGCTATTTCAATTATAGCCCAATTCATTTCAATTTTAGCCTAAAATTGACCCAACCTTTAGCCCAAATCAGATCCAAAATTCCCTACCCAACTTCTTAATTAACCCTATCCAACTATTTAACCCGCCCGGATTTCTTTTAATCCTGGCCGTTAATCCTTTTGATCAACGGCCACGATCACTCCTTTCCTTTTAAAACTCACCTAACCCAACCCTAAACCCTCATTTCTCTTTGACAGCCGCCTCCGAAATTCCTCGTCTCTCTCTAATCCTCTCGACCTCTGAAACCCTACCTCCCTCTCTGACCTAAAAGCCATGGCAGCCTTGGCTATGGATGGCTTATACCCACTCACCCTCGCCCTTATACCTTGGTTGTTCGAGGTTTTGAAGGTTGACTTCGATGGTTCACTTTTTAGATCTTCTCAGACCTGTAGTTCTATGGCCTCTCCGACCATGCTCCGGTGTATTCAACCTCTAAAAGCCTGATTCTTGACCTTTCCGACTCGAGATCGGACCTATTTCCAAGCCTTTCTCATCTCTAGGGTTTTCTCCAAGAACCTAAGCTATTCGAGGTTCCTTCCCTATTTTTTTGCCTAGATCTATGTTGAATCTATGCTATACTTTACATTTTAAATGATTTCCCCAATTTTCCTTTCAAAATTTATTTGTTTCCGATTTAGGGTTTCTGAAGAAATCTTAAGACGTTGTTCTGACTTTTCTTTTTCTTCTTTTCTTTGTGCGAATATGTCTATGCCATGTTCTTATGTCCTTTTCTCGCGTGTTTGCTCTTGTGTCCTTGTATTTGCCGTATTATGCATGTTCTTCTATTTGTGCTATGTTCTTTCTTCTACTGGTTTATATAGCATGCTTTTACATGTCTATCTTATGAGTCCCTTTACTGTATTTTTTTACTGAATTTTTAATCCCTTGTTTACCTTTACTGGACTTTCATTTTGAGTCCTAAGCATGTTTCATCTACTATTTTCCTAAGCTTATATCGCCTCTTCTATTCTGAACTTGTTTGAGTGGAAAGCTTTGCTTAAACGTGTTCCATGTGCTTCAAGATTGGTTTCTACATTCCATTTGCCTTGAACCTGCTATGCTATTTGTTTGTTTTCTCATAAGTCTCTGAAAAAGACTACCGAGCCTATTCTAGTTGTTGTCTTCTCGTCTATACATCTTATTCGAGTCGAAAACCCTAGTATTTGGGGTTTTTTGGGCAAGCTTGACTTTGTGTTTGGGCTAAGGTTCTATTCAGGATTCCGAATCTACAAAATGAACTCGAGCTCTTTGTTATGACTATGAATTTTTTCTACCCTAGTCTCTCTCTTGTTTTACATGTCTGTATGCTTTATATATGACAAACTTTTCTTTCAAAAGGCCTTTTTGCCAACTTGTGATTGATTCCGAATTCTTTTTTATAAGGTTTGATTGAGTGTTACTGATTTTCTCTAAATTAAACCCCTCTCCACCTTTCTTGGTTGGATTCATGCATACCAAACCTCAACTCCTGATTTTACTGGCTGTTGATTGATTGCCTTTCCTTGTTTTGCCCAAACCGGGTACTACTAGGATCTTTCCTTAAATAATGCCTCTGTGTATTTACCACTATTATATTACTCTGGAAAAGGGTTTTTAGTTATTTTCTTTCCTTAATTACCTTATACCCATTTGAAATCAAATCCCTTGACTGAAGGGAAATCATTAAGACTGATTTTTCAAAGTTATTTCTTACCTCGTCCTACTTGTTTTCTGCACTATAAAAGGGGGACTTTTTTTTTTCTGCACTTGAGACCTCACAATTGAACAGACTCTCAAATTGCACTCTTATACACATAGCTCTGCTTTCTACTCTCTTCTTCTCTCTACTTCTACTCTTTACCTTCTGAAGTACCTTTGAGTTCTCTCTGAACTTTCAAGTGTTCTGCTAAGAATTTGAGTTTGTTCCTGCTATTTGCTTGCTCTGTTGTTCTGTTTATCCTTACTTTGCAACTGGTATGTTTCTCTTAGTTTAAATAATGCTACTCCACTATGTGTTTACATTCTAATTCTTTTTGGTTTTCCTTCACTATGTTTCTGCAACTTTGCTACTACTTTTCTTATGTGAATACCCTTTCCCTTTCCCCTTTTGTATATGAGTATGGTTCAAGGTATAACAACACTATAATATTGCTGTCTATGACTTTGAACTGGGTTCTTTGAACCCCTAACTCAATCAATTCCCACTTCCTTTTCCCCTTTTATGTGCTTGAGTTTTGGACTTGGGTCTGATAGTGTCCTATTCATTATCCAAACCTTGGTCTGACCTTCAAAAGGTCTGCTCCTAACTTGTTCAACTAAACAAGTGGTCAGGGGTGTGCTAGCTTGTTTTGTGGCTAGGTATGACCACCACCTGTTATGGCCCCCTAATTCCCTTTCACTTTGCATTTATTCCTAGCTATAAGTTCTGCCTCTCTCTTGCAAGCCATGCTTTGGGACCCCTGAGCTCCCTTTGAACTTAGATGCCTGAGAGCTGGCTTTTCCACACTGCACTGTTCCTAATTCTAATGGTATCTGGGTTGTAAGCAATGGCGGGAATCCTTGAGATTCCTTGGAACTTTGAAACACCCTGGGTAATGAGAAGGCTTTGGAAATCTGGATCCCAGAGTTGGTTAAACACATGTTATTGGACATTAGGATTGAATTAGGCTGCTCGGATGTAGCTGTTGGCTTTTAATGTATTTTTATTAGCTATTTTCTTGTCTGTAATAATTTATATAAAAAAATTGGGGGAATATATTAAAAGGGTGTGGGAGTGGTTTTACTTTCTTGTGTCAATAAGGGTAGATATCGTGCTTTAGGACTCTCTTTTTCTAGAAATCCTGCCTATAGGTCTATTTAACATCTCTGATTCAATCACATAGATACCATGCCTATAGGGTTTAACGTTTAATTATGCTGCAAGTCACTTAGAAATCCTGCCTATAGGATTTTATGTTTAACTATAATGCAAATCACATAGAAAACATGCATATAGGATTTAACGCTCATATTCTGTAACTAATGCATGTACAGATCTTGCCTATAGGAATTCTGAGCTTTTTTCTGAAAATTCATGTGTAGATACTGAAAAATCAAATGTAGATATCATGCCTATAGGATTTTGCATCAAGTTCGTCTGATAATGATCTGTTAACTGGTCCTTAACGCCTTAATTCAGTAACGTTTTCAAAAGCCTTAATCTTTTTGATAAAACTCTCTCGAATCTGTGTACATTTGTCCTAAAAGTTGAGTTCTTCAAATCTGCATCTTTTCTGAAATGGTTTCTTTTGTAATATTCTGCCTAAGCGTTTTCCAACTAAATTCTAGTCTTCCTGAACTTGTCTTTTAAAACAGTTCTACAGCTTATTCTTTCCTCAGATAGTTTTGTCATTTCTCCGAAATTCATTACAATTATTTCTATGTTTTATAACCGAACAGTCCACTGATTTTCCTTAAAACTCATTTCTAAGCTAAGTCTGCAGTCTGTTCTCTCTTTCAAAAACTCTTCTGCATTAGCCTATCTTCTGAAATCAGTACTTTTCTAAATAACTCGCGTCGAATACCCTAATACCTGACAACTGTATCCGAGTTGCCTAATGCAAACTTTCTACCTAAAACACATGTGTTGAACCAGTCCGTTCGTTGCTTAAATTTAATCTAAGACCAAACCAGTATTTGTTAAGGCATGCTAAACTAAATGATTGTTTGATTTCTGGGGTTAATTTAAGCCTTGTATGATTGTTTGTTCTCCCCTCTTACTTTCTATTTGTCTTGAATGTAGAGTAGAATTTTATCCTTTAAGCTCCATTAAGGCCTCAATCCCTTTATTTCCCTTTTAGGATTAGAAGTCCTAATACCCCCGTGACTGATAGGGTTTGGACGGGTAGTAGCATGCGGTAAGTAAACGATACCGTTCCGTATTTTAATACCTTAACGAGGTGGGAATGTTAGACATGGAGATGATGATTACACGATAACACTATGCGTACAATCAGGTACCGGTGTTGTGCGAATGATCCATGTAATGTATGAACCTAGGACCCCCTCCCTCTTTATTAGTTCATTATTTTCAGATTTTTTCAAAAGTTGCCCAAATCCTTTTTCAAACTTCCGTTTCTGTTTATTTCCTTAAGTTATTTGCATCATTATTTGATCTCTCCCCTCATTGTGTATCTCTTCTTAAATTGCAAAACTGTTATCTTCTAAAGTTCAGCATCTTTAAATTTTTATTTGTAATAGTTTTTCTGTATTTGTAAAGCTTGCTTGTTTACCTATTTGCTTGCATTTAAAGTCACAATTGTAGCATGGCCGGGAACCACACTAGTGGATCTTGAGGGGTGCCTAACACCTTCCCCTCGGGATAATTTTAAGCCCTTACCCAACTCTGTTTTTCATCTTTTATTCTTCTTAAAGTGTCCTAATGCACTATAATCATTAGGTGGCGACTCTACAAAATCCAAAAACCCAATTCCCAAACGGGAATAGAGTTGTCTTCCCAAATGTCGTATAACCGATTCTGCGAGGAAAATAAGGGGGGCATCGACATATACCCGTACCACCCCCACCTCCATTACCTCAATACAAGCGGCACAACACCGGATATTGCCTAACAAAGGTTATGCTAGTGCAATAGTCCCTCCCTATATTAAGGTGGGAGACTTTTAAATCACCAATGTGATGCTCACTTTGCTTGAGCAAAGAGGCTTCTTCACCAGTGCACCAACTCAAAATGTTTACAAACATTTGAAAGGCTTGATGGATATATGTTGGGGGAGCAAGCAAACTAAGGTTTTCGAGGATGCCTTGAGGCTAAGGCTTTTCCCTTCTCTCGAAGGGGTAAAGATTTAGATTGGTTCGAATGTTTGCCAAAAAATTCAATACACACTTAGGAGGAGTTGGCGGCCAAGTTCACTGCTAAGTTTTTCTCTCTCTAGCATTGGCTACCCTCCGGGATGAGATCTTGTCATTCAAGAAAGAACCGAATGAACTACAATACGAAATTTGGGAACACTATATAACAATGGTTAAGGAATGTCCTAACAATGATATGATGGAGAAAATGTTGCAACAAACCTTCTACCGTGGGATTAACACAACCAACCAATGTGTAGTGAACCAACTAGCCAGTGGCAACTTCATGACAATGCCTTATATGGAGGTGTGTGACATTCTAGATGAGATAATAGAAACGACATCAACTTGACAATTCCAAGTTAATTTCCCACAAGGTGATCCAAATATGATACACCTCCATAAAGAGTTGCAAGACCATGGGCAAGCCATTGCTGAATATACGACAACCACGACTCAACTAGCAAAGGCCCAACTTAATGAAATGCAAGCTCCTAAGCAATTTCATGCTATGGAGGGAGTTAATATTTTGGTGAACAAGAAAAGAACCAAGGGTCCCAAATGCAAGCCAGTAGAGAACTGTGTGCAAGATGATAGCAGTTTTGATCAAGATGATTCTTACCAAGAGAAAGAGCAGGAAGTTTAATATATGAACAATTTTCAAGGGCAAAGAATCAACTTCCAAGGCTTAAATTAACAACAATAGTGACCACAAAATAACCATGGCAATTGGAGTTTTAACAATCAAGGAAATTGGTATAATAACAACAATCAAAGAAATTGGAGTGGACATAACAACCAACAAAATCGGGGAGGCAACAATCAACATGGTTGGGGAAACAATCAAGGAAATCGGGAGTTAGGTTTTCAAAATCCCCCAATGTATTAACAACCGAGAAACCCAACTCCTCATCCTTAAGACGGTTCAAGATACTCAAACAATGAGATGGGATGTATTGAGAATATGTTCATAAAATGATGGAAAAGAATGCCGATTCAGATGCCCAACTTGCCTCACACAGCACATCAATTTGTAATCTAGAAGTTCGAATGGGCAAAATATCTCAAGCTCTAAATTCTCGTCCTAAGAGTTCACTACCAAGTGACACGGTGGTAACCCAAAGAGTGGTAACAATAGGGGGCATGCGATGGCGGTTATCATAAGAAGTGGAAGAGGTGAGAATGCACCCACCTCAAGTGAAAGGCGACTTGACAATGATGACAAAGTGGTGCAAGAATAAGAGATCCCAAATAATGTTGTTCAAGAAAATGAGGAAGATCGGATTGATATTGATGATAGTGTTGAATAGACTCAATAAGAGGTGAACGCGTCTAGGGAGAAGATCATTGACATATCGAAATCGGTAGAGAAAAAGGCTAAGTCACCATTTCCTAAGCCTCCACCTTCATATCCTCAAAGACATGCAAAGAAAAATTGTGAGAATCAATTTAATAAGTTCATTGAAATGATGAAGAGTCTTTCAATCAATGTGCCATTAGTAGAAGCTTTTGAAAAAATGCCCGGTTAATCAATGTTTATGAAAGATCTTGTGACAAAGAAGTGGTCGATGAATTTTGAAACTATTAAGATCACTCATCAAGTGAGTGAAATTGTTCATTCCATGTCTCCTAAGTTGGAGGATCCCGGTGCTTTCACGATTCTTTGTACAATTGGGTATGCCGAGTTTGCTAAAGCTCTTTGTGATCTTGGGGAAAGTATAAATTTGATGCCCTATTTGGTTTTTAATACTTTGGGAATTGGGCAACCAAGAACCACTTCTATGAGGATGCAAATGGCCGATTGTCACACCTCCTTTTTTCTTCCCCCGAAAGGGATATAAGGGAGTTTTTCCAATTTAAGTGATAATCAAAACAAGATTTTTATTTAAGATCAGATTCGCCAATTGGGATAGTTTATGGTGTCCCAATTCACCGGTTTAGAATCCCGAATCGAGGAGATATGACTCTGTTTAGTGTCTGCGAAATATAGAAATCCGGGTAAAGAATTCTGGTAAACCGGGAGAAGGTGTTAGGCACTCCCGAGTTACGTTGTTCTAGCACGGTCGCTTTGATCATACCTGGCTTAATCAAATTGTTTACTTACTTATTTTTAACCCTATGTGTATTTTCAATTTTTAATTAAGAAATTATCTTAAAACATATCATGCGTACGTGTACCCGTTTGTTTGGCGCGTCAAAAATTATGTCAACGCTTTATTATTATTAAGAAGTTTTAGTTAAAATGCACGAATGCATAATCCGATTTTGTCTTTAGAATCGTAATTATGTCACACGAACGTGTACACAATCACAATAGTAGATTAAATCACGCCTAAAGGCTTTTCTACGAATATTTATTTTTAACAGCCAAGTTATAATATCTGTGGGGGCCATAGGTGATTTGATTAGGATAGTACACCTCAATCAATTTTTAAAGAAATACACTTAATTGAGATGGCCTTACGATATCCTTATCTAGAATTGATATAAATTTAATGTGCAGCTATAGTAGTAAAGACTTTGAAGTGCATGGCTAAACCTTTAATTATTTAAAAGCCCAGTCTGGGTTCGACTTAAACCCAAAGAATTTTTTAAAAAGGACAAAATTGGGCTCAAGAGAATGAGCCCAGAAAGGTAACTGAGCATATGCTTTTTCGTTTCTAAATGGGCCACTGGTCCAGGCCAATATAGCACTCAAGGCAGGCTGTTTTATTCTAAAGCCCACGACAATTCACATTTCAAAGATTTAATAAAGCCCATTAATATACGTATAAGTGATATGCTAGCCTAAACATCACAATACTTAGATAGCCATGTTATACACCTTTTAACCAAATTGTTCTACTATTATTGCACCATATACATCTGAAAAATTGAAATTATTATCAGTTAATGCTTAATTCACACATGTAATTATTCTAACAGTATTGAAACTCTAGATATTTAGATTGAGTATATACGAAGGTAACGATGGATCCTAAACAGATCCAGACGCTCAAAGTTGTCGATGCCCCCTGTTTCTAAAGGCAAAATCAGATTTATAACATTAGGGCGGATAACTCTATTCCCTTTGGGAATTTGGGTTTTGAAGGTTAAAGAGTCGCCACCTAATGATTAAGTGCATTAGGACACTAAAAAAGGGTTTTTGAGTTGGAAAACCAGAGTTTGGGTAAGGGCTAGAAATTATCTCGAGTGGAAGGTGTTAGGCACCCCTCAAGATCCACTAGTGTGGTTCCCTGCCATGTTATAATTGTGACTTCAAGTACAACTAGCAAATAAGCGAATAAAGGCTCAAATATGACGGATTAAAGTTTGAAGAAAATACAAAGAGGCACGAATTTTGAGGAAAACAGCTTGAAAATTCTATAAAAACAAAAGAATAAACAAATAAAGGGAGGGGGGGGGGTCCTAGATTTACAAATAATATGGATCACATCAATGCAATACCCAGTAATCACTCCTCGAAAGAGGGGGCTACACGTGGTATTAGCGCACCGATCATCATATCCATATCTACGCTTTTCCACCACGTTTAGGTATTAAGCGCGAAATAGTATTATTACTTATTGCATGCTATTACCCGTTCCAATCCTATCAGTCCTGAAGGCATTTGGGACTACTAATCCTAAGGGGATGGAGTTGGATTTTTTAGAGTTTAAAAGGATAAAGTCTAAATCGACAAACAAAACATATTAACAGTTAAGGGGAAATAAATAGAAATTAAAGGCTCAAACAAGCCTCCTCATTTAAGAAACAGATTGTTTAGCACGACTTACAAATACTGGTTAGGTCTTTAATTAAACTTAACGTAGGAAGGGTGGCTGATTTAGCACATATTTTCAGATAAGAAGTGCGAATTAGACCTTCCTGCTGGTTGTAATTATTAAAGACTGGCAAAGTTAATTAATTACCTATAGGTTTGCCTAGATGAGGCCTGCTATCAAGGTATCTAACATTTGCAAAAGGCATGCTGATTTTAAGAAAATATTACTGATTTAAGAGACAACAAAATCTGCAAATGTTGAATGACATTTACTACTGACTTTAGACTTGTAAACGAGCTAGATGATTCAGATTCATTTATTTATCCCTATAGGCATGCTTTCTAAGCGTGATTGATTTAGGACGTTTGTAAAAGTGCAGGAATCCTGTAGGTAGGATATCTACAGTACATTTGTTATTATTTAACCTATAGATTGTTTGCTTAAGGTGTGTATGCAAAAGTGCAAAAAAACTTATAGACATGATTTCTAATGCAAATGAATAACTTATAGGCAGGATTTCTATAATGCAAATGAATAACTTACAAGGCAGGATTTCTATATGCGGTAATGAATAGACTTAGAGGCAGGATTTCTATATGCGATAATGAATAGACTTATAGGCATGATATCTATATGCAGACAAGAATAAAACTTATAGGCATGATATCTATATGCAGACATGAACAAATTATGATTGTAGAAGTAAACCTAAGGCATGATATCTACCCCATATGCATAACATGAGAGTCCCTCCCTATTTTTACTATACACCCCGTAGTTATTACAAATTATTATAACTTGAATGAATCCAAAAAAATAAATAAATAAAATACATCCGTAATTAAAATTCCAACCAAGGAGAGCCTAATTTAGACTCCTAGTCTGACATATGGAATAAACTAACTTCCAACGACCAGATTTTCCAAAGCCTTTCTCTTATTTGGGATGTGTCAAAGTTCCAAGGAGCTTCAAGAGCTCCAGGCAGTGCTTACACCCCAAATGTTATTATACGATCACAGTGCAGTGTGGAAGGGTCAGCCCTCAAATGTCCAAGTTTAGAAGGAACTCAAGGTCCCAAGGCAAGGCTCATAGGAAGGGGCAGAACTTAGAGTCTAGGAGTAACTGCAAGTGCAATAGAGGGGGATTAGGGAAAGTAATGGCTTGCTGGTGGTCATGGCCAACAATTGGGATGCTGGCACACCCATGACCAGCCTATCAGCCTTAGAATTGGGGAGTTAAGACCTATTGAAGTTCAGGTTTAGCCTTGGACAGCAATTTGGATGCTGCCAGGCTATACTTTAACTCAGCACACATAGGGGAATGTGGTATGGGGATTTTATACTAGCAGCAAGATACAAAGAAAGAGAAGGCAAAGGGGCATACCCAGCAATGAGACCTACTGGCACACTTTCCATCCTACTTAGGGGTTAGGGGGTCAAAAAACTTAGGTCATGGGCAACAATTCTTGTTGCCTTGCCCCAAGTCCACACTCACAAACACATAGGGGTAATGGGGTAAGGAGTAAGTGTTCATAAGGAAGAGAAGTAAATGCAGTAACATGTAGGCAATTCAAATCAGCTATTTTAACTTTACAGAGAATAGAAAGTGGACATGGATACAAGGACATTAAATAAACACATTGGGGTGATACTGAATTTAATTTTAGGACATACCAGTTTCAAAGAGACAAGTAAAGAGAAGCAGAAGTCTTGTGAAAGCCAAAGCGCAGACAAGAAGCAAGAATACTCTAAGTATAAGTTCAGAAGAAAATTGTGATTATGTAGTTTTAAGATTGTGTGTGATTTTTAAAAAAATCCCTCCTGTCGTGTATTAAGGAGTCATGTATTTATAGTGTAGGAAGCAGGCAGAAACAAGGCAAGAAATTATTTTGAAAGCTGATTGCTAATCAATTACACGAAAATCTCCCTTAATTAGGGGATTGAGATTTAAACGCGCATAACTAATTAAGGAAATAAATTAATCAAACTTCTTTCAAAGTAGTACAAGAGGGGTAAATACATAATAGTTATTTAAGGGCAGGGTTTTGACAGTACACGGATGTATGATTAAGGAAAGAGAATTAATTAACAGCCACAAAATCAGAAGTCCAAATACTTGGTGTGAATGAACCCAGTCAGAAAGGGTGAAGAAAATGTTTTACATAAGGAAAATTGGTAACAATCAATTAACCCCAAAACAAAGGATTCTGATTCAATCATAAGTTGGAAAGCCTTTTGAAGAAAGTTTCAACACACACATATAAAAGAACTATCATGCTAATCAGAAGAGTCTAGTATAGAAGAATTCAGAGTCATAAACAAAGAGGTTCAAATTCAGGACAGAGTTTGAGAGAGTCCAGGGCTCCAAATAGAACCCTAGTCCAAATACAAGACCAAACTCGCCAAAAACCCCAAATCCTACCGTTTTCTACTTGAATCAGACACAGAGGAGAGAAGACAAATAACTGAACCAGGCTCAGAGGTCTCTTTCAGAGGCTTATGAGAAAACGAACAGATACAATAACAAGTTTGAAGCAACAGAGTGAAGAAATTGATTCGAGACATAGTGAGAGTAGAAGGAACATATATTAAGAAAACTTGGAACTCAAAAAATTTTATAAGAGCAAAAGAGGTAGTATAGCACTTAAGAGAAAAGTAGAAGAAACACGTTTAAAAAGAACTCAAACAAAGGTCCCATGAAAGGCAAATAAAGAATAAAATTAGTAGAAAATTACAGTAGAAGAACACGCAAGCATAAGAAAATAGTAGAAGATCATGCAGGGTAGAAAAAGAAAACATAAGAAAATATCATAGACAGATACACACTAAAAGAAGAAGAAAAAGAGTCAGAGAAACATTATGAAACATTTCAGAAACTGTAAATCGAAGAGGAATAATTTTTGAAAGCAAAATTGGGGAAAACATTTCAAAACTCCGTAAAGCACAGATATAAAATCTATCTAAGAAAAAAATTAGAGAAAACCTCGAATAGCCAGGGTTTCAGAGGAATCCAAGAATGAGAAAGGCTTAGAAAGGGTCCGGTCTTGTGTCGGAAGAGTTAGAACCATGCTCAAAACATCATTGTATGCCGGAGCGAAGCCGGGAAGGGCCATATAACCTTGGATCTGTAGAGATCTGAACAGACATCCTCGAGGTCAGACCTCGGACCTCCAAATACCAGGTGTTTGAGAGCAGAGGGAGATGAGTCTAAGCCATCCATGGCCTGAGAGGCCATGGATTCCGGTGAGATTGAGGTTGAAGACGGTGAGTGAAGCTAGGGTTTCGAGAGAGTTCGAGAGAGTTCGAGAGGGGGAAGGTATTCAGAGGTGAATAGCTAAATGAATAATGGGGTATTAGGGTATGGTGGGGAATTAAAAATGGCAAGGGGGAATCATGGCCGTTGATCAAAATGATCAACGACTCGGATTAAAAGTAAAAGCCGGGAGGGTTTTTGGATTAGGTTGGGGCCGGATTAAAAATGGAATTGGAATGGTTTAATTGGGTTTGGGGTTGGGCCAATTTAAGGTTTAAAATTGAAAGGAAATGGGGCTGTATTTGAAATAAGATTAGGCTAAAAGTTAAATAGCCAATTTTTCCTTTTTATTTTATAAAAATAGTAAAATGATTTAAAAAGCAAAATGAAAGTACTGAAATAATTAATAGTATATAAACATTAATTTAAAAATACAGGACCCAATTTTACAATTACAAAATTCTATTAATCTTAAAGTAGGCTATAATTGCAATTATATGCAATTTAGTCTTTCAAATACCAAATAAATTTGTAAAAATATACAAAAATCACCCTAACTATAGTTTGGTATAAATATGAGAATAAAATAATTTATTCATCAAAATGACAATTTTGGGAATAACTATTGATTTTTGTACTGCTAAAATGAACAATAAATTGATTTTAAAATCTTTAAAAATTAGGAAAAATGCCAAAATGCTTAGCTATGCTTATATATGCATATATATGCTATTTTGAGAGTATTTGCATATGAAAGTTACATAGGAAAAAATTGGGTATCAACAGCTGCCCCTCTTTACCCGGGAAGGAGGAAAGAGTTGTCGGGTAAAGATATGATGGCCAATTTGACCGAACGAAATGATTTGAAGAATTTTGACCAAGATCTGGCTCCTAAGCTGCTTACATATCCCTGTCTTACAGGAATCAGGTCATATGTAGTTCGAGAGTCTGTCGGCGGAACATGCCGATGGAGATTTCGAAAGACGGACGCGATATTCAGGTTGGGAAATATGGTCAAAGTCTAGTGGGCTGCGGGAACCGGAGTGGGATCACTCCTACTGAGACGTCCATTGATATCCGGTGTACCTACAAGTGAGCAATGCAAACATATATTGTGTAAAAAATTTAAACGTGATGCAAGTTCCCGTTGGACCATGAATGCTGTCTTCAGACGGTTAGGATGGCGTCCTTAGACCATGACGTCCTGGGACATGAAGCGTATAATAAAGGATTCACAGGCTATGAAATGATGTTCCCGGGCTATGAGAATGATGCCTCCGAACTATGATGCCTTTGAATAATGATATACAAAAGATAAAATGGGGTCCTCAGGCCATGGCATGGCGTTCTCGGGCTATGAAAATGGTGCCTCTGAACAATGACGCCTTTGGACAATTTGGCGATCTTTCAGCCCATGAAATGCAGGATTTGGCGATCTTTCAGCCGATATGAGACTTAAATGAAAGGTGGCGATATTTCAGCCAATGTGAGGTTTAAAATGAAAGTGGCGATATTTCAGCCAATGCGAGAATTTAAATAAATATGGCAATATTTCAGCCATGGAGAGATTTAATAAAGTTGGCGATCTTTCAGCCATGCAGGTGGAGATAATGCTTAGTCTCGGAAGGCCGAAAGGTAGTCTTGTACAATGCGTGAAAATGCAGATGGAGATAGTTCTTAGTCTCGGAAGGCAAAAAGGTAGCCTTATACAGAAAATACAGATGGAGGTAGAGCTTAACCTCGAAAGGCAGAAAGGTAGCCTTATGCAATGCAGAGAATGCAGATGGAGATAGAGCTTAGTCTCGAAAGGCAGAAAGGTAGCCTTATGCAAAAAATGCAGATGGAGGTAGAGCTTAACCTCGGAAGGCAGAAAGGTAGCCTTATACAAAAAATGTAGATAGAGGTAGAGCTTTACCTCGGAAGGAAGAAAGGTAGCCTTATGCAGAAAATGCAGATAGAGGTAGAGCTTAACCTCGGAAGGTAGAAAGGTAGCCTTATGCAATGCAGAGAATAAAGGTGAATAGTAACGAAAAGCTCTTAGCTGATAGATGATAGTTGATAGTTTATTGTGTCGTTGTGGCTGCTAGGGATGTCATGTGTGGGTAGTATTTGTAAGTAAGTGATGATTCTGAGGGTTGTATTCCTGAAAAAGTATGAGTATGTAATCGTGTCTGATAATTTTATGTCTTGGGGTGCCTGCACGTAAAGAAAAATTGTGAGTTTTTTTAAAAGGGGGAAAGTTAGTCCGTCTCCCCGTGGTCTTTGCTTATCCTGCTCGACTCTTATTTTCATTGAGGTAGCATTGCTAAACAAAGCAACTTTGATAGTAGTCATGCATGATTTAATAAAAATGTAACATAAATACATAATGGAAAATAGTTTTCTTTGGATGAACTGACGACTGCGATGCGGTTCAAGACATTGCAATCTCTTCCGCTCCAGAATTTTGAGGGTCCTCCTCAAAATTCCGCCCCAATTTACTGGGCTTCTACTTCTGACGGCTGCGTGCGATGAAGGACTGAGGATCAACTTTAGAATTTTGAGGGTCCTCCTCAAACTTCTGCCCCAGTTTCCAATATCAGGGGGAAATGAAGATTTTATTGAATTGTGACCGAACCCATAAGGCTGCCTATGTATCCCCTTTTAAACGGGAATCAGGTCAGATGTAGTTCAAATTACATCATATGGGAAAGCATAAAGATTACACATAGTAACGCTTGACTACATCTGAATTAATCGGCTTTGGGCAAACTTCTCTGTCCATTTCTGCAAGTATGAGGGCTCCTCCGGTTAGAACCCGATGAACCATGTACGGACCTTGCTAGTTGGGAGAGAATTTCCCTTTGGCTTCATCTTGATGTGGCTTTCCCTTTCCTACTTGCCTCGGTTGTGTAGTCCTATGGGACAGTCTTTGTATGGAATAGTGCTATGTCTGACATTGCGACCGGGATGGGTACCCTCGCTTTGGGAGGTAACACGGCAACTTCAAATGGTGCAGGTGCCTTTGGGGACCCAAACTCAACCTCAATTGCTCCTGGCGCCTTTGCGGGAGATGGTGCTTCAAGATTGAGTGGTATGGACATGTTCACCTCAACGTCTTCAGAAGGCTGGATCTGGACTACAATCGGATTAAGTGTGACTGTCGGTTTCATTGGCTCGTCATCTTCAGTGACCAATCCGATCGATACTTTGGGGTCCCAATCGTCTTCTATCTCTATCATATGAACACCTCCCCCTTTGTGGTCAGGCAGAGGGTCTTTGTGGACGTTCGGAGCAGGCTACTTTGCCACAATGATCTTGTTGTCAATCAAGGACTGAATCTTATCCTTCAGGGAGCGGCACTCATCGATGGTATGACCCTTCATGCCGGAATGGTATGCACAGGTTTTGTTCGGGTTGATCCATTGGGAAGGATTTTCTGGAGTTATGGCAGGGATAAGGGTAACGTAACCAGCGACTTTAATCCTTTCATATAGTTGGTCGATTGGTTCGGCAATGGCGGTGTACTGTTTGGGAGGTCTGCAGTCGAAGTTTGGCCGAGGCCTAGGGAAATTTTGGTGAGGTGATTGATTGTGAGCTTTTTGGGTATTGTAGGTTTGGTAGACGGGTGCTGGTTGGGAGTATTTGGGTGATGTAGGCTGGTATGCGGGAGGTGGAGATGATTGGTAAGTAGGTGGTGGAGCTTGGTAGAAAGGTGATGGTGCTTGGTAATTTGCGATAGGTTGATATGTGAGTGGGGGTAATGGGTAAGTTTGGTATTTGACTAGGTATTTTGTCCTTTGTGCAACCATTACGGCACTCACACCCCTTTTCTTGGATGCGCCACCAGAATTAGAGCCTTGTTGGTAGCCTGCAATGCTTTAAAGTTAGTGACAATACCACTTTTGATACCTTCCTCGATCCTTTTCCCTAGTTTGATGATATTAGAAAATTTTTGGCCTTCGATCAACATCAATCTCTCGTAGAATTGTGGGTCCTGAGCTTGGATAAAAAACCTGTTCATCTGTTCTTCTTCTAAGGCTAGCCTGACCTTAGCGGCTTCAAATCTCCAACGAGTAGCATACTCGCGGAATGTCTCTGTGGGTTTCTTCTTTAAATTCTGGATGTAGAATACATCTGGCGCATTCTCTGTATTGACTATGAACTTGTCCATGAAATCAGACGCCATGCCTACCCAATTTGTCCACTTCTTGGCTAATGTACCAAGATAGAGCATCCCATTTCAGACTTTTCATAAAGAGCTTCATGCGGATCTTTTCATCTCTCCCGACTCCGACCAACTTATAGCAGTATGTCCTCAAATGGACTCTGGGGTCCCCTGTTCCATCAAACATTTCGAACTTGGGGGGTTGGTACCCCTCCGAAAGTTCAACATCTGGCTGGATGCAAAGGTCCTCACAATTCAGCCCCTCGATACCTTTGTTTCCTTCAACACCCTGGACTCGGCTAGTAAGTTTCTTGAGCTCTGCGGCCAGGTTCTTGATAAGAGAGTCTTTGTCATCTGACTCAAGTGTGCTTGAAATGGGTTGAGTGGGATGTGGCATAGTTTCCACACAAATATGGTTGTTGTGATGAGGGTAGGAATGATCATTAGTGGAGTTCAGTGGCTCAGGGATGAGTAGTGGGGCGTTACTTGAAGTATGGCATGTGTTGTAGTGGTGATAGGGAGCGGGTTGATTTTATGGTTTCAGGATGTTTTGTGGAGGTGCGGAATTTTGGGTGTTGGGAAAGTTGACATCTGGGGTAGTGAGGGAAAATGACAAGCTGGCCAATTCCGGACTTGGTCTAGTTCTTCCTGAAATTTCAATAACTTTTGTTCAAGCTGGGTGGCCCTTTATTTTGAATCCTAAATACCTTATGAAGTCTCTACCTTTTCAACCGAATTCTCCTTCCTGATGTTACCCAAGTCTTCCATTTTTCCCATGTTCTTGCTTCTGATAGGACTTGGAAGAGGAGGAGGTGGAGGGCCCTTGGATCTCATTTTCACGCCCCAAACTCGAGGGACATGATCGGCGCTCGACCGGGTATCCCCAGTCAAGCGGACCTGGGTGCCTTTCCTATCCCACGTACTCTTCCATTACTTATTAGCCAAGTGAAATGACCATACGATTAATTTAGAACACCAATTCTTTCAAAACATAAACAAGGTACATGGTTACTAGCGTGGTTTACATTTCACATAGCCCCTATATACAAAATACATATTACATAAGTTCATGACCCACGTTTCCTGTCTACGGAGCCTCTACAGATGAAAGAGGTTAATACAATATTTTCCGGTAACAAGGCTCAGGCTATACCTTTTACAACAGCAAAATAAAACTACGAAACAAGCGGCCTGAGCCACGTAGGACCCTGAGAGGAATGGGGCTCACCAAAACAACTGATGGAAGACGAAGAGGGAGCTACGATCGGTGGGCTGGAGTACCTGCTGCAAATCCACCTACAATCATAACACGAATGTAGCGCCCCGGGGAAAAGGGACGTCAGTACACTTGAATTGTACTGGTATGTATGAGCAAACCTTGCGCCAAGTAAACTCAAGCCATAGACATGTAAGTAACAGTAACATAAACAACAACCAAATCCATAAAGTAAAACAATCAAGCCAAACAAGTTTTACAAACTCTCCCGTTTTTCACTTCCATATTTCCACATCAGTAGATTTCACATTCTTGCTCATATTTTCATTTCAACAGTGATTTCGATCACTTTCCACCCTTATTACCTCGGCCACCCTTATTACCTCGG